>QLPD01004884.1:0-11754 GCA_003314085.1 Hymenopellis raphanipes
CAACCTTGATGTGGTCGACATCCTCGTCTTCACAGCTCGCAAAAAGTCAGTCTGACAAAAACACACATGCTCAATTTGTCCAGGTTCAGATTCGAGAGAGGCCAGCCAGGCGGCGGCAGCCACAACAAACAACGACAGTCAAGACACTAGCTCAATTCGCCGAGATCCGCTTTCAGAAAGGCTTGTAGCAGGTTAGAAGAGCAAAACGAACAAAAGTGAGTTGACGAGTCCAGACAGCGAGAGGACTGACAGAGCACACAGTTGTAGTCCAGCTCGTCCGGAATCGAGCTCAAATTTTGGGAGGTCGCAAGTCGAATGAGTAACGCAAGAGGACGTCCAGCATAGGTGCGCCGTCGTCATGTTCATCTCTCCCTAGCTCAACTCGTCCAGATCCGGCTTTAGATTTAGCGCAGAGGGTTCCGGTTCAGATACGCGTCTTGTTCGTCTACAAGCTCACGGGGGACCGTGGTGCGTGTCTTGTTCGCCTACAGATTTACAGCTGATTCATTGAAAGGAATCGTAACCATGGCGATAAGCGCGACACGCAAGGTCGGATCGAGATTCAACACGACATGTCACTGCACGAGAGCCTCAGATTTTTCACTCAAAATTGTGGTTAAAAAACCTTTCCATTTTTAACTACTTTTTTTAGCTAAAATTTCTGAAAATTTATTTTGAATTATTTTAAGCAATCTCAAGCTAAGTTAAAATTTTGTAAAAATTTCTTTAAAAATATCCAATATAGCTAAAAATGTTCTAAATATATTTATGTAATTTTTAACTTAAAAAACCTGTTCAAAATCTGTAGGTTTTTTTACCACAATTTCTGGTGAAAAATCTGAGCTCTTCATGCAGTGTGTATTGAACGTGATGGGAGAAAGCAAGTCGATCATGAAAAGTGGCCGATCAATTGCCTTCTCCTCTTGCCATCATCGTCTCCGACGTCAAATTTTAAATCGGCGCGTTCCTACGGCGAACCAGTGCTTCAATCCTGAGAGAATTCTCAACTAACGACTTTTGGAGTTGTGGAGGAACGATTTAATGAGATTCGGAAGGCGGAGGTGCCCTCGCCGGGCAGGCTTGAACCTCGGGAAGAAAGTACGCTATTTTCTGCGATTCGGGGCTCATGTTTGACGCGATTTGAAGCAGATTTTCCAGAAATGAAAGGTCCTAGAGTGAGTCTCGCTGCCCGGGTATTGAAATTAATCCATCTTTGAATAGCTTCATGTCGTTGTGCTGCGTTCTGGATACGCGTACCTCGACAAACACGTCTGGAATCGTTCGCCGTCGCCCCTGGAATCGGAACAACGACGTCTGTTGTCCTCGCCGGACTAGTCTGTTGGTTTGATCGGGGTGTGTACAGCGCACCTCGCTATTATGTAAGTTGCCCAAATATGGAATGCCTGCCGCCAGCACCTCCAATTTGGCACCAATCCGCATGCGCGCGCCTCAGGCTATGCTAGATAACAATGTACAGTGTATTCAAATCAGACTCATGCTTGTTTTGTTTGGAAAAAAATTATTGTGGGTCAAGGATAAATATCGTTCCCATTTAACATTGTTTCGATATCCTCCATCTCGCGGCAACTATACAGTGGTGTTCTATGCAATTCACTAATCTCGTATGGATAGGAGGGATGCAGGTCGGTACGCGGTATACCGTGGAATACTATCCATTTGACTGCACTGTTTCATGCCCGCCGACAAGCCCCGAGCAATTGCGCGGGGCCCATCGACGTGCATGACGTTGTACATAGTCGAGCCCACCCTGTCGACGTCGTATATGACGACAGGGAAGGGACAAGACATAAGTACATCGCATGAGAGTAGAGGAGATGGTGGGCGGCGAGGGTGAGGATATGTCGCGTGCAAGAAGACATTGGGCATGAAGAGACGTTCGATGCGAGGAGATATTGGGTTCAAAAGACGTCTGCGCTACGTAAATGAGAAACGAAAAAGAAAAGATGCAGTAAATACGCACCTTTGGGGCTAGATGCGTCCGCGACGCCATCAAGCATATATTCTGACTTATCTGCGTGCCAATGAAGCACATGTAAGGGCGCGTTTAGCGCCTTCCACGTCGTCGAATTGGTGCCATTGTCCAGACGAGCGCACACGTCGAGCCGCGCCCTAAGACCGGGAGCGGGAGCTAATCCAGCTGCTCCTAGCCCACCCGCGTGCTCCAGCAGCGCTGTAACCTCATCCTGAGGGCTTACGCGTCCCGTACAGTCGTTGAAATTTGAATGGCTGTCGTCACGAAGACAAACACCAACGGGACGTATCCGAGGGCGTAAACCGCCAAAGCGCACCGGGAAATCGAGGCAGAACAGAAAGAATAAGTAGCAGAAGCTCCAGAAAATTTTCTGGGGCCGACAAGCACGACGCGAACGTTGTGCTGTTAGAGGACAAGGAGTCATATCAGAGCGAGGCCAAAGTGCCCTGCCTTCCCAATTGAGGCAACTTATGTAATAGCGAGGTACGCTGTACGGACCCCGATCAAAATTACAGACTCCATACACTAACAACACCTCCCCCACTCGTTGTCGTGTATGGTCTGTCTGTGTACCGGAGACTATCGCCGGACCGGCTTTTTTTCCTGGGCAAAAGGTGTGTATTCTAAGTTGATCTTGGCCTTCGATTCCTGACCCTTTTGATTAGATCTTCGTTTGGGAGAATGACAGGCGGCTGCGCCGCCTCCCCGACACGCACGTAAATGACTTTGACGGTGTTGCTTTCCAAGACGGGATATCAAGTCCTCCCAGCGATGTTGGCCTCGCCGGCCAGGCTTTTGGGTTCGGGAAATTTGGTTAGTATTCTGGTTTAATTTCCGGGTCCAATTTGAGATTTCCTTCATCAGGTTCGCACTCATTTCGGTGTCAATGTGCTCTGTTTCTCGCCTGATTGATCGAGAAGTCGCTTCGCGGCCTCGTCTTTGCGCCACCTTCAGGATCCAACTTCTGAACTCGGGAACATGAGATCTTGGCGGCGCTTGTTCTCCTCGCTGGAGTACCTTCAGCTTTGGAGAAATTGAAGGTTTGTTCGTGTCGTTTTTAGGTGAAAAATCTAACAGCTTTGATATTAGGTTCAAATTGAACTTTTAACACAAATTGGTATGTACCCCCTCCCAGCCGCCCCCCCCCCCTACAGGCTACCTCAGGGACTCGCTCTCGCGACTGCGCTGCCGCCTCGCGTTCTTCCCGCACGGACGGGCTTCCACACTGCACAGCACTAATTCGACGCTGGATCAGTCGCCAACTCAGGCCTCGCCTCTGAGCCTACTGTAAGCTGGTCTTTTCGGGTACCTGGCAGGAAGGCCGTCAAGGTAAAATGAACACGATCGAGAGTATCCACGAGTATTACGATGATGTCGGATCCGAACTTCAACGGAAAGGGCGCAAAGAGGCGCGGGAAATGGCGGGAGGTTACCGTTACAATTGGGTCACACTGATGTAGACCTCTATTTCTTTTGTTGGTTTATTAGACCCGACCAGGTCGGCGCAATGTGTATCCATGTCTTCCACCCGCCATTAAGTTGCGGCGACATACTCTTG
The DNA here is from genome assembly GCA_003314085.1 of Hymenopellis raphanipes. Classification (NCBI taxonomy): domain Eukaryota; kingdom Fungi; phylum Basidiomycota; class Agaricomycetes; order Agaricales; family Physalacriaceae; genus Hymenopellis; species Hymenopellis raphanipes. Next base: position 3,552 of record QLPD01004884.1, read on the forward strand.
TTCGAAATAAACATGTATTTTCTTCAATCGATCCCGTCGGCGAGTCTTCAATGCCCGTCTGATATACCATGGGCTAGGAATCTTCACCAAGTCATTGTACTTGTCGCTCCGTCGAAGATGTGTTTTCGCTCCAATCCTCAGAGGCAGTACTCCATGTTCCCGTATCGTCGTGGACCTCGCACGTCCACCGGCCCTTCCAATGGGCATGGACGCACTCAACCTAGTGTAACTCTACCTCCTGGAAATAACCAGCGACAGTTGGAGCTCCTTGCCAATGAACCTAGTCAGAGCGCGTTGGATAACTGTTTTCGTCAACTCTCACTCACGAACGCTCAGAATGTCATGCTTCATCTTGACAGGGACAAGGAGGAGATGACCTCTTGGTTTCGGTAGGCAGTATATTCTGACGTACATTTATCACGCTCACTGTTACAACAGTCCCCACCGTGTCAACGCTGTCAGTGGAACCATGACGCAACTGGGAGCTCGAAGCCTCCGACAGCTCTGCGCTCAACAGCCCTCAACACGCCCTATCTGTCTCCACGGCTTGAACCCTGTCCTTTCTGACGACGAATGTCGGATGGAGCTGCACCTTAATCAAAGAGTTGAAGGCTTGGATGGGTACCACGACGTCTTTCAATGCCCATCAAATCACTGCCCTCGCTACTACAGTAAGTTCTGATGCTCATCTCTTCTTTCATCCCTACTAATACATTTACTAGTGCTTCTTCCTTTAGTGCGGCCTTCTGTTGTCGTCAGCAATGAGCAGGAGCTCCAGGATCATCTCAACTACATGTATGGAGATGAGAATGATTTTGAGGCCAGGGCGCGTAAGTCTGTTCCTCCTTAGAATTATCTTGAATTCAATGCTTTTTCAGATGAGGAAGAGGATCTTCGACTAGCTTTGGACAGAGAGGAAGATCTGCGCATGGATCCACGCGTTGTACGACCAGGTGAACTTGGCCAACGCCTTAAGCCTTACCAGGAGGGCCCCCGAACGACGCGGCTTCATGCCCAGCACTTTTGTTACTACCCGGAAGGTGCTGCCATCGCTCGTTCTATCATTGGTATATTGCACCCTTCTCATCCTATTTGGTGAACTGATTGGAACCTTTCTAGATATGAGTCTTGTTAGACAACTTCAAAAGGACTATGCAGACATCTGCCTTGACCTAGGTAAGCCGCTTCTCACTTACTTATTTTCATAGCCTAACTGCACCTCAGACCGCTTAGCTGCTCATCCCGCGTTCTCACTTAGTGGACCAAGCACGCCTCTACTGGAGCCTTATGATGGGAAGATGCACCCTGGGTGTGAGACCATCCCTTGGGCGCACTTGGAATACTTTGACCTAGGTATTGGTCAAGTGGTTCGGGATCTGTGCTCCACCATGGGCGTTCCAAAGAGGACCGTCTTGGTGTTCAAGGCTTACTCGCGTACCTGTACCGCATGCAAGTGCGCCTTCAGTATTGAGGGCTATCATGAGCATATCGTTCACGGTTGCTGCTCTAACTGGCCTGTCCCTCTCAGAGGTATGAGCGTTCAATGGTTTACTGCAGGTCTAATCAATCTTACAGTTCAATCACTGCATCCTGATCTCAAGGACGTCGAACAGCTCCACTTTCGGACTTTTCCTCAAGAGATTCATCGTGCTGACATTCAGACAAAGGAATTCATCGATCATCCTCTGGGTCTGGCTCTTATGAGCTGGAATTCAAGGCTTGGTATTCCTCAGGACGTCTGGCAGTTGGTAGTCTCTGCTATTATTGAATGTTCTTCTTGTCATCTTGTTCGTACTTTTCCAGCTCATGTTGGGCATCTCGAAAATGGCGTAGGTAGCAAATGTAACGACGTGGGCGAGTTGGGAGCCACTCTCGCTTAGTGTAGTCTTGATCGCTGAATGTTGAAATCTTGTCTTGTGTTTTGTATGTGAATTGCACAGACTTTAATTTCTATAGGCTCATCTGTGCTGAACGTAAGCTCGGTTGTCTTCTGCGGATACCGCATGCACTTCGAAATAGGCGCGCCATCGAGCAAGTCTCTCAAACGTTTTCGTAGGCCGGCTTTGGTGATTCTCCGGGCATGCAGGAGTCCGTTCTTTAAAATGAGGCTCTTCGGATGTGAATACACCATGGCTAGCTCCCGTACGCGTCCTGGTTCTCTCTACGAGTATCTTCTAGGTCCACTTCCATTCTCCTCGTCATCGTCAGACCCTCCTTCCTCCCCCCTTGCACGCTACTCAACTCAGCCTGCTCAAAATCAGAGTCTCGCCACCCCTCCAACCTCTCCTACAGTCCATTTCTCTTACGAAGACTACGAGGAGGAACAAGCTGTCAAGGCGCTTCTTATGCTAAAGGATCCGCTTCCTCGTTGGGGTTTCTTCTCTAAGGAGGTTGCGATTGCTCGTGCGAACCCAGGTAGGCTACATTCAGAGCGTCTGTAGGTTGTTGCTGATTCGTTTCAGACCAAGAGATTATTCGCGATGTTCGAACCAAGTACAACGCTGGTTACTTTGAGGGTGTGTTTGTTGATACAATTTTATCACTGATGGTCTAACTTCTTAATAGACCATCCTTCTGCGCACCCGGCCAGTCATTTACTCGACGACAGTCCTTTGCACAAGGTCTTTGCGCGTTATGATAAAAGATTGAATCCTCGTATCGCCGCCGTTGGTCACAGTTCTGGCCAACATCTCAAAAACTATCTTAGCCCAGCCGGTGATGCTATTTGGCGGTTCGATTCGACTGAAGGCATTCCGAAAGAGACCTGGCTAGAGTTAAAGATGTGGTCAGTGATTTGTAGTGTCTGCAAGTGCCACTTTTCCGGAGATGGATACTTGGACCATGTCGTCGACGAGGCCTGCGGGAACTGGCATAAAAAACGTAGCGGTATGTGCTTTTTTAACTCCAACGTGAGCTGGTGGCTTACTTATTGTGCAATAGTTGTGTGTGATCACCATGCTTTTGACCAGGCGCGTACAAAGCCCGATCTTCCTCAGAGAACCTTTGCGTATGGGTACCGTATCGGAAAACACCCTATGGCAGTACAGAGATGCGCTGGTTCTCCTACGGAGCACGCGTTCCTAGAATGGAACTCTCGAGTTGGGGTACCAGAGGACGTTTGGCAAGTTCTCATCACTAGCGAGGCGTACTGTGGGACTTGCGAGCTTGTTCGCTCAATCAAAGGTCATGAGCTGCATCTTGACTCTGACGGAGAATGTGGAGACATCGGTCAGAGACACAAGGCGCGATGTGGTTGTATTTAACCTCTCTATTTGACTTCTTGAAAGTACTACAAAAGTGTATCGTACATAGTAAACACACCGTCTGGCCCCAGCCATTTCTCAGAGTCAGCATTTCCCGAATGACCCTTAAAGCGCGCCTCCATAAGAGTGTCATATCCTGTCTCGGAGGTTTGGAACATAGAGGCTTGATTGAACCAAACAACTGAACCACGCCCATGTCCGGCTTCCCACTCCTCATCAGAGATGTCACTAAGCATGCTCAAAGGCACAGAGTTTTCCCGCGTTGGTTTCTCTCCATTAGGAGTGGTAACAATTTCAATGTCTCCTGTTTCAACAGTGAAATCAATATAGATACGAAATAACTGCAGAACTTACCTCGAAGATCAACGTTAAAATGAATGAAGAGAGCAGAGGGGTAGAGGAGGAATACGCCCAGAGGAAGTTCAATGCAGACGCCAGCTTCCCATATCACCAACCAGGCCTTTTCCCGATGGTTGAAGAAGCCATAGACAAAGACGATGCAAATGCCCAAGGCCAAGTTCTTCGCGTCGACGTGGGGGTCACAGTGTACACGCTTAACGCCTGGCTGTGGGGCGTTCAGACACCAGTTGTAAAACAGTCCGTAGTCTGGGCTCAGGTCATAGTGTGTCCTTATGTAGTCGGCGCATTCTTTGTAGCGTTGGGCGACTCCAGGAAAGTACTGCTCAAGAAGAGCATTGGCTAACAAACTATGGCATAAAAGTTAGAAGGAGAAAGCTTGCATTCAATGTGTTCACATACTTGATCGCGTAGAATGCCGTACCCTTTGCAAAGAATTTCTTTAAGCGTGCAGCATTCTCCCGATGCCATTGGGAGTATGAAGGAATCTGATGAGCATGTCAATAACTGAAGAGGTTCTGACGCCGTCAATGCTTACAGTTTTATTGTTCCTATCGATGCCTCCAATGCAGAACCAGTGTGATCCACGCCTGTTGCCCCGTATGGCGTCCTCACCCATGCTGCTGCACGCGCGAACAAAATCACGAGCCTCCACAAGAAACTGAGGGAGCAGTTGTCGCACGTTATCCGTGATTCTTGAACGAAAGATGATGAGGCGGCCGGCAGTGTCCAATAGACGTGTCGCAACTCTAGCTTGATGTTAGGAGAGATAGATCAGGAAGTGAAAGAAACACACCCTTGGTAAGGGATGAAGCGAATGCCTGAGAGATAGCTCCAAATGAGGTCCAAGGAACCAGAGGCGTGAGCCTCTCGTAACTCGGTACTCGGGCGTTTTGAGAACGGCGTCCCCATCCACCCTGTTTGGGTAACGGGGAGGTCCTCAGCAAGCAAATTGTCCTGGGCTTGAAGATGTTCGTCTTGAGCCTCCTGCTTGGCTATCTGGCGACGGCGACGTTTAAAGTCGCGACTGGCTTGAGGAGACAGGGTGGGCGGGACCTCGAGGTTCAGAGGTGTCTCCGGTAAGGGTCTAGTTCTGGAGAAGAGCATTAGTGCAGATCCAGGAAGATAAGTTGCACACGTCTTACTTGGGCGCGTAATTGACGAGTGGGATGGTCGCGGGGGGTTCGGTCTTGGGTTTCTTGGTAGGGAGTGGGGCATGGGAAGATGAGCGGCGTTTAGACGTGGAGGCGGCGGCTTGAGGAGCAGTGTTAGAGGCGCCGGCGGGAGCTGTCGTCGCGTCACCTTCGTTTAGGAGAGATAGGATGAGTGGGTCTTGGCTCCTGTAGTCTGGGTCTCGGTCCTCGTGACGGAGTAAGGCGACATCGAGCACGCTAACAGAGAGCTTGAGCTCGTCGTCGTTCTCACCAGGCTCAAGCTTGGTAGTGTACCTAAGCGAACACGATGAGGATAATTTCGGGGGGGATGCAGGTCACTCACTTGGGCGTGATGCCGAAGAAGGCGGTAAGGAGGTTCACCAGCTTGAGTCGCGTCAACATGACGACGACGACGATGACGAGAAGTGTGAAGAGGTAGTGCAGCAAGCTGCTTTGGTACTAACACGAAGCTTTCCCGGAGACGCGCAGGTTAATCTGCCAGAACCGTGTAAGGGCCCTTGAAGTTACGACGCCTGGGGCGTCATCCAGAAAGAGTCGCACCTTTATATACCAGCGAGGGCGTCAACAACGCACCAAACACGTCCACACGCTGTCTACACGTGAGATCGTGGTAGGAAAAACAAAAGCGTTGATATGTTTTCCGTTGTGTGGCTGCTTACCAAATTGGGACAGGTCAATCTCTTGGTCGTCGACCTTCACCACGGCAACGCCGTCGTCGCTGGATTAACGTTCGCGGTTTCCTGCAGCCGCTGCTTTGGCTCGGCTTCGTCTCGTCAGAGCGCGACCAATCATCGACGCGAGTCCATGCCTCCACGGAAACACGCCAAAGTCGGCGAGCAAGAGAGCGTGCTCTGCTCTGAGGGGCGACGGAGGAAGGTGAAGAGGGTCGTCAGGTCAAAAGACATCGCCGGTCTACTCGACATGCCTCTGGATGTCTGGTTTGAGGTACGTTACGCATCGTCACTTCTCAATCCAAGATTTAACACCTCTCAGATCTTCAGCATAATATCTCCCGCAGACCTGCTGCATATGGCGCGCTCTACAAAGGTGTTTCGACGCACGCTGATGAGCCGGCAATCCATCACCGTGTGGCGGCGTGCTAGGGAGTGGTTCTGCCCAGGACTGCCTGATCTCTCTCCAATAATGTCAGAGCCTTCATGGATTAATCTTATATTCGACGACCACTGCCACGTATGCATTTTGTCTCTCTTTTCAGCGCACATTTTTTTTAAATTTAACGTAGACCTGTGTCTCAACTATTCGGCGCGTTATTGACTGGCAGCTGGGTGTTCGTATCTGCCCCCGGTGTGTCCCTAAAGCGTGAGTGCTTTCGAAACCTCGGCCTACCCATGCGGAAACTGATGACTTCCAGTCTAACAAGCGTCAACGACCTGCCGCAAGATGAACTGGACGACGGCATACATACAATGCTGCCTACTACGCAAGCGTGTCCGTTAGCCCATTTTCGTCGCCCGCGCGCTGATTGCCCCACAGGCCGATATACTTACAAACCGTTCAATCGAAAAGTTGTCGTCTATCGCCCCCAATATGAGAACACCAAGGCTCGTCACGCATCGCTGGAAACGGTGGCAGAGAAAGCTGCCTACGCGGCTGAATGCAGACGAAGGTGCGAGAAATGGCTCATGGTAAGTACAACGTTTGTCCAGCATCCCTCGTTCTCTAAACGCAGCAAGCTTTCAAATGCAGGAAGGGAGTGGGTCACTGAAAAGGTCGAGGAACGTTGGCTTGAACTGCATCGCATTCGAGTTAGGCGCCGAAGAGAGTCAGTTCTCTTGGTATTTACTCTCTTCCCGGCTGATGAAGCTCCCAGTATTTTCGACAAACTCAACACCCTATGCTGTACCATTAATGCATTAGACCTTCTTATTAGAGGGCATCCTATTACATTAATGGTTCTTAGCTAGAACCTCTGCTAAGAGGCCTGTAATGCATTAGGGATTCCTCCCAAATTGCGCAGCTGGGTATTGTCACATGACCAAAGCCTATCCCAAATGGGTAGGGTCCTGCCAGGTGGTGGGATGACATCATTCTTCCAGGTGATGGAATGACGTCATTCAGATAGATCTATTTATAAATAGATCAGATCTTGATGGGATGTGGGGAATGGTTCCTAGGATTGATGGATTGATGGATGGGGTCTAGGACAGGTGGGGTAGGCCCTATTAGGGCGCATTTTTGATCAGGTGACCAATAGGCAGGATGGGGTGGGCAATAATGAATGCTGCTATTGGAGATGGCTATAGATGGGGTAACACTTGATTTATGCTTTTTTGGGCTAGGAATTCAGTGGTGTAAACGGTTTTTTAATAGCTTCAATAGTTAAGGAGATATTAAGGAATCTATATGTATTAGAAGCGTGGCACAAAAATAGCAGTTTTTGTACTCATGCCTATGGCCTGTGGCTTGGGGATCCTTTAGAGGTACTATAGATCGATGTCTGACGCAATTCCTAGGTCATTCCATTCATGGGTTCAAGAGATATATCAGGTCGACTAAATCAGGCTTCTTGGGGGTATAGCATTGGATCCTATAATCCTGGGGACCTAGGACTTTGATATTTCATTTATACTAGTAGTAGACCTCTATTGGAGGTGTGGACAGGTCACCTAACCCAGTAGCCCATCTATAGATAGGTCCCCAATGCTGTATTAGCCATTTTCGCATTTTTGCTTATTTAATCTATAGCAGGTGGCCTAAATTGGGGCCAGCCACCTTTAGACACTCATTTATGACTATTCTACAAAAGGAACCATGTCATTTGGGTGAGAGGCCAGTGCTTTAGCCCTCAGTCTTCCTCCTCAGCGGAGTTTTGATCAAAATTCCCACGGTCTAGGCAGAGGATCGTCCACTCAATTCTTCGTGTCCTACACATGCTACTGACCCCATTTCTTTTGTAGGACGTGTATATATGTTATATATATCATATCCAGGTGTCAAACCAGTAATTGCATGAGGTGATCAGGTCAGGAAGTCGTCCACAGCTGGCTAAACAGCCTGAACCACCTTCAGACAGTAATACCTTTTGTTCTACTGTGAAGAGAGGTCTAAAAACTGTTCAATCATGTGTTTATATCATATTGGATGAAGTTATGGGTGTCTCTCATGTGTTGTAGGTGAAAGGTAAGAAAGTGAAAATGCGTAGTAGCCTAACTCTTGCATAACTGCTTCCAATGGCTAAACAGGTCATAGCACACAAGTACTACCTGGGTGGGTGATGAGATACCTTCTATATCACTTCAATAACAATATTCAACTCGCATTCCATGCCTTCTTTGAATAGTAGAAGAGTATTATTCATTTTAGTAGTGGCAAAATGGCAGTACAGATCTATGGACGACTTCCTGACCTGATCACCTCATGCAATTACTGGTTTGACACCTGGATATG
>QLPD01004885.1:0-25507 GCA_003314085.1 Hymenopellis raphanipes
ACCAGTAAGAATAACACCGTATGTACCTGATTCTGTAGTATATAAGTACCTGTAAAATGTTGTAGTCGGTAGTTAATCTACACCCGCGTATATAGCCATACAAGCGAATACCAGTGTTTATTTGACTCGGAACTTTTGTGTCCACCTCAGTTTAAGTTAAGAACCCAAACAGAACAACGTGAACCAGTGATAGTTACCTGGTGAACTTCGAGTTAGTACCCGGAAGCTTTGCCATCCGTACTTGTGAACGTCCCTCTGTCCCAAGACGGAGTTTAAACGACAGAAGCAAGTATCGGTAACGAAGTGACTTGAGAACACCCGGAGCCACCGCGCTTGCAACTGCTTCGGATTCAGACATAAGAAGTCAGGCCTTTCGTGTTAGTTTAGACCAACTTGACGTACCCAAGCCCCGCGGATCTTTACGTACCCAAAGGCGATCTTGGTCCCTGTGTTCTGTTGAGTTGAAGATTGAGTGCACAAGACAGTCAACCGGCAGTCCTCCGAGACTCAGCGTACTTGCGTGTCAACCTTTCGGCTAAGACATCGGAAGCTACCCCTTCTTCCGGAATCCCACAAGTTAACTCCCCAAGCTCCCTCGAACTTGCACTTGTGTTAGTCTAGGAAGTACACCTCTACCCCCTCCGTTTGGAACCTCTTTGAGTCACTTGATCTTGGCTAAAGTTGTAATTCGTTACGGGTGATAAGGTCGGATCCTTGCACCTGTCCATTAGAAACTTCAGAAGTTTCGAGTGATTGTTTTGTTTTGTGTGTTTGAGTGTGTATATTTCTGTGGCGTATTCCTATACTGCACATCATCGCGCTTAACCGTATATGACGCGTCGTTTCGCCGAATTGTTCGTGTCACCCTTCATTGAACATTCAACGGCCCGGGGCTTAGCTCTGTACTTATGGACTAGTGCCTTGTCTATCTTCGTCGGGCTTCCATCTGACCCACATGGAGATTTGACCACACGTCGTGGTAAAGCACGCTTTTATCACCCTCGGATGGTCATCGCCTCAAAACACTTCTACGGTGTATCAATTGGGAATATTGGAGACGACCAAACACGACGGACATCGTGTTGCTTTTAGTTCGTACGTCGGTTTTATGCTTGCACGCCTGACTCTGATCTAACCCAAATCATCGATATCCTAGTCGAAAATGACTTTGTTTCCGGATGTCGGTGGTACCCCCTCAATGTCCTTGGTGGGCGATTTATTGAACATCTCTAACGCCTTTTTACCTTTGTCTAGCAGAACGCAGGAGAACTGACATGTGGAGTCTCATGCGCATGAGTAGAACACATCCTTCCATTGCTTTGATTTCAAGAATTGCTTCCGGATTAAGTGCTGCTGTACATAATGAAGAGTTTTCCCAACGTAGCGTGAACATGCACAAGAAACGCTCATTTTAGGGACTATCATATTTCCTCGCGCTCCTCCTCGACGACGAACTGAAGACCATGCTTCCCCCAGCGCTTGTCGAAATCCGGTCTGATCTTGCCCCTCACAAATGCTATCATGCCTGTACTTTGCCAACACACTATTTTCGCCGCTGCTAGGATTCCCTCAAGATATGATCCAAGACAACCGCCATCTGCCCTCCATTCTCGAAGTAGTCTGCCGTCTCCCGGGCATACGTAGACACGAACGGGGTGCGATTGAACGCGGCCTGGAATACTCAGGAGAGGGAGAGACAGACTAGTCTGGTTAGGGTGACGTTCGAAAGTGCGGCGCTTCTTGAGCATCAGGGTGGTGTATACCGGGGAGGAGAAGGACGGTGTGGGAGATGGAGAGATAAAGGAGGGACCAGAGCTTACTGTGGAGTTGGTCTATCAATGTCATATGACTCGGAGGGCGGGAATGCATAGGCGTACTTGAAGTTGTTTATCGAGGCGCCCTGTATTTTTCGTTTAAAGGTTTAGAATGGTTATCTGCATGCCCAAGACATATATCAAGAAAGATCTTCTCATCCATTAGTATCCACTCCTTCTCCCTGAGGGAACTGAGAGGTCAGAATGGTGAGGCTACATGAGTATCTACCTCACGCAGCAAGAAGCTCGGGTCATCCCTTCCACAAACACTAATCACAAAGATTCTGAACTATTTGCGCGCAATAAGGCAGTTTTCTTGCAGAAAAACGGTACTTGAGGTGATCCGAGACCTACAGGAGATGGGAGGGATCTGATTGGACCTTTTTCAGCGGAACGCCGCGAGCAGTCGTCTCCTGGTCGGCGGCCTTGGTCCAAGGCGGTAAGGTCGAAATCCAAGGCACACGCCGCAGCTTGGTGGTGGCAGCACTGTTAGATACGCGTCAGTGGTCGTGGAAGTAAGAAGCAGAGAACCAAAGTCCGAACACTCCGAATCCATCTTAAATTGGATGACTACATCACAAGTTGCTTGGTTAACTGTCGTGAAATATTTGAAAAAAGACCAATCACTACAATCATTGTTTGAGGAATTGAAATTGTTGTAAACGAAAAGCTGGTTAGCGTGTAAGCCTCTCCATGAACGGAGCCGGGAGTATCATTGAACCCTCCTTTATCTCTCCTCCTCTCAAACCTTCCTTCTCCCCAACCGAAGCCGCGATATCCACCACCCTGAAGCATTGCACTTTCGAACGTCACTCCAACTAGACTGTCCCTCCTCCCCATCACGCCATCGTCCTGCTAAACGCGGAATACATCCCGCCTTTTCTTTACGCAGATATTCACCCGCGCTCCTTTTTCTGAACCACATTCCAAACAGCCTGCGATGTACGCCACGCAGAAACTGTGCATGCCCAGAAGACGGCGGACTCCTTTCCCAACGGCGTTTGCATTGGATATATCATGAGAGAGACAAAAGGGAATCCTACCCCGAGGAAAACAGCGTGTTGCTAAAGTATAAAAATGACATCCAGCTCGCGTTCTTAAGGCGCATCATGGAGCTGGATTCCAACAAGCCACGGGAAAGGTTTGTCATCGACGAGGAGCGCGCAGAATTTGGCAATGATCGCTGTTAGGAGGAGAGTGGACGACGAAAGTCTGCATACAGCACATCTATTGGAGCCCGCCGTAAGTGGACTCGCCACCAGGTCGCGACGACAGAGTACATAGTCCTACCTCAAGAGGTAAATATGTAACTAGAGGGTGGGGATGTCCTCATAGCAACACAATTGTTTCCCAATACGCTCAATCGATACTCCGCTGAAGCGACGACGACCATGCGAACATGATACGGGCGTGTTTGGAGAGCGTACCCCCTACGAATGTGGTCAGGACGTGATGACGGTGGGGTGGATGCAAGCCTAACATACAGCCCACAAGTGTCAAGCTAGGTTGGTGGAGGTTTTCTTTCCTTGCTTTCAAACAAGCAATCCGACAGACAGTCATCGAGTGGCACGCCATGTGTGTAATACTATCGAAAGATAGGTGAAATGCAGAATATGATGAATCGATGGACTGACCTTTCGCGGGAACGATAAAACCCAGGGGCGACCCAGATGCTAGCGTGTTTCCAGCAGTCGCTATCTACACCATTCACGGACCACCTCGTCTGATATCGTGTCCATACGTATTCCGAAGACAGGTCTACCAGACAACCAACGTAAGCCAACAACTACGAGCATATTAAAATAAAGAGCGCTTACCAAGAAAGATCGAACCCGTTACGATCCTCCGAGCACGCCTCGTAGATGGATAACACGCCCTTCTAGCTCCGGACCCTATGTCGTTTGTTTTGGCGGGGACTTTTACAACGAGCGACGACCTCAGAAGCCGAGGTCTTCACCGCGATTGTTACTTCAATCGCCAGGTCCTACACCACCTCGATGCTCACCAGCCGCCGCGCGTTCAAACATTACGCCAATCAGACTGTTCATTCCATGATCCCATGATGCGGCTAAATGTAGAATTCGTCTCGCCACCTCTTGACGCAAATGGCCGCCAGCGCTCCTTTCATCACCGCATTCCAAGCCGCCTTCGATCTACTCAATCGAACCCGACGCCGATATTCATGAGACCCTTCGTGCTCACACACAGACTGCATACAGCCAAGAGACGGCGGACTACTTTGCTATGTATCACGAGAGGGCGGAGGGGAATCCTAGCCGCGAGGAGAATGATAGCATGTTGCCGAGGCCCCAGTTCGCGTTCGCGAGGCGCATGAAGGGACTGGATTCCGCGAGAAATTTGGCGATAACCGTTTCTTCGAGGACAGAGTAGTCTGGATTTCTTTTATCGTGGGTGATACCTAAAACGCACGTATCTTGTACCTGTTCACGCTGGTTAGCATCTGTTGGTATTTCCCCTCCTTCTGTATGACTCACATCAAGGGAAAGCCGTGTTCCACTCATGTGCGTAAAATAGTCCGTTCACACGTTGGTTGTCCTATGTTATCCTAGACGAAGGTTGTTGGAGGAAGCAAGCCGACCCCCGAGCGAGCTTACCACGTACCCGACCCCCGCGCTTAATAACCACCGATCTTACCTATCCCGACGCTTTACTCAGCGCCACACCGACGCATACTTAGTAAACACTTAGAATACTCTAGAACCTTTGTAGCAGTATAAAAGCCTCGGATTTAGTACTGTAATTAATATAGAATTTTATCCCTCTTCTCCCGGAACAATCACCACCTGCTGCTAACAGGTTATGGGCCCCGGCCATAACTGAAGCCCCAAATACTTGAACCCACAATCGCTTAAACCCCTCGACAAACCCCCATCACCATGTCCACCAACACGCTCTCATCCACCGCCAAACTCGGGGAGTACTTCATCAAGCTCCCGCAATGCAAGGCGGACGGCACGAACTGGACCTTCTTTCGTGACCGGTTCCTATTCGCCATCGATGCCGCAGGTCTGAGCGAGCATCTCGAGGAGGAGTCCATTGGTGGAACTCCCAACGCGCCCGTGTCACCGACTGTGGTTGATGCATCAAATATGACGGATGCGGAGAAGGCAGCGACGAAAGAGTACCTGCAGAAGCGCCGGATTTGGAAGTCCGAGCAGGCTGTTATCAAGCAGGGGATCGCATCGTGCATACCCGATTCATTGTTCTTGAAGGTGAAGGGCGAGGGAACGGCGAAGTTGATGTGGGAGAAGGTGAAGTCGGAGTACGAGAAGAAGTCGAAGATGGTCACGGTTGACCTACGGCGCAAGCTCCAGGATGAGCGATGCGCAGAGGGAGCAGATGTAAAGGCTCACCTCACGAAGCTACAGTCCGTACGTGAGGACCTTATCGCGATGGGAGCAGATCCGGGCGATGATAATTTCGTCGCCATAGTCCTTGGATCCCTCCCGGTATCCTTCGAAACGTATCTATCGGCGCTTACGGGTGCAGCCACGCTCCTTGGCAAGGCACTCGACCCGGATATGGTGCTACAGGGCATCAGCGATGAGGCGGACCGGCGGAAGGTCAGGTCTGCAGGAATGGGCGAGAAGGAAGCCGTGTTCTATAGCGAGAACAGCGGCAGGAAGCCAGGGAAGTCGGTGGAATGTTATAATTGCCACAAGAGAGGGCATATGCAGAAGGATTGCTGGGATAAAGGAGGAGGGAAGGAAGGGCAAGGTCCGTGGAATAACGGAAGGGCGAGCACAGCACGGGTCGAAAGGGAATTTGATGCCGCATGGCTCGCAGACGAAAACAATGATGACGAGGTGGAGTTTGACTTGGCCGAGGAGGAGGATGATGACCTCTTCGCAGATCTGCCATGGCTCCAGGACGTCAGCGATAGCGAGGACGGAGATATCGACGAGAAAGATGATGGAAATGCCTTCTCGGATCGGCCGGACATCCAGAATTACGGCGACGACAAAGAAGACGAGGAGGAGAGAGCGGGCAACGAATATAGCGATATGCCACCTCTCATTGATGTTGACGAGAGTGACGAAGAGGCTGATGATGCAGAGGAAGTTGTCAGCAAGAAGGAAGAGGAGGTCACAGAGAAAACCTCACTCACCACGGACGAGATCGCCGCCGCCGCTGTAGACGACACAGAGCGCGAGTACGATGTCGATATCATCGACTCCGGCGCTACCCATCACATGAATCCCTCCCGCGAATACTTCACGAATTATCAGGCTGTTGAGCCACCGAGGACAGTAACGGCCGAGAAGAAAAAGGTTGAGGCTATAAGCAGGGGTCAGCTCATCGAAGGAATAGAGTTGGATGATGAAGGACATACCTCGACGAAGCAATGCGAGTCATGCCTGTATGGCAGGATGACACGACAGGTTCTACCAGACCTAAAAGAGAGCGACGCGTCAGGGGGAGTGGGACATTTGCGCGACGTGCTGGGACCAGCTGCAGCTGGAACAAAGCATTGGGTCACATTCACGGATGACGCGTCGCACTACAGGCTATTCCACTCCCACTACAGACTATTCCACTCCAAGGACGAGACATTACCGGCATTCAAAGACTTTGACGCACGCGGGAGGAAGGAACCGGAATTACAAAGCAACGTACTGCATTCATACGACGGCCGCGAAGGTACAAATCGACCTTTTGCCAGATATCTACCCGAGGAGGGTATACGACACCCCGTCACCGACCACGACAACCCAGAACATCATGGAGTCGCCGAGAGACTCGATCGCATCCCGCCCAAGAAAAGCCACGCCTTGCACCATGCTGCAGAATTCCCGAAGGGCATGTGGGACGAAGCGTTATGCCACGCAATATGGTCGAAAAACCAGACACCATCCAGGGCGATGGGACGACATACACCCTACGAGGTGCTCCAAGGTGGAAACAGAGCAGAGGACTCCAGAATTTCGGAGTACGTGCAGTTGGGACTTGGCTGCTTGCCGCACAAGCCAAAGGACGGGAGAGCAACGCCAGAGCTCATGGGCGTCAAAAGGAAAGAAGGAAAAGACGTGACGAACAGATCAGACGATCCGATCACAACCCAATCAGCGATAACACCGAGCACACCGGACAGAGTCGAAAGTACTTCATATTCCTCGATTGGATAGATGTCGGCTTGAGGGGGAGTGTTGGAGGAAGCAAGCCGACCCCCGAGCGAGCTTACCACGTACCCGACCCCCGCGCTTAATAACCACCGATCTTACCTATCCCGACGCTTTACTCAGCGCCACACCGACGCATACTTAGTAAACACTTAGAATACTCTAGAACCTTTGTAGCAGTATAAAAGCCTCGGATTTAGTACTGTAATTAATATAGAATTTTATCCCTCTTCTCCCGGAACAATCACCACCTGCTGCTAACAAAGGTAAATAAGCATCCAAGACGTTGAGTAGATCGCCCACCAAGGTGATGAAAATATTTGAAGCGGTGCCACCGGGATTCCTTTACATCCAGGTAGAAAGTCGTTGAAGACGACTTTCTACTTTAGCCCGGCCATCTAGAGTTGGGTGTTGGAGTATAAGGAACGTAAGACCGAGAAGTATCCCGGCGTCCTGTTGAAACAGAGATGAGATTGCAAAGGAAGATATAAGGCTGGAACTAACATTGTGGCCGGGACTCGGAACAAATCCACAAGACGCAGGCTACACCGCGACCACCAGAAGTGTCCAAGCAATTCTCTGCGACCAGTGATGCAAGCAGTCGATAACTTCTCTTAATGGGTCCCCGCAGGGCTACGTCGTTCAAGGGTGCTTTGCCTTGTAGTCGTGTAGAATGTTGATCAAGCAACAAGGTTCCAAAAATGTGTATGGATGAATGGGATACGGTGTTTGGACACCTGTAGCTGTAGGTCTGAGCATCATCTCTGGCTACAGCCACAAAAAGTCGTTACACCCCATGTGGCTGTAGCCAGAGCAGGGCTATAGCCACTGGAGCAGCCTTATATGCTCAGAGGGTCCCCGCCTATATCAGGCAGCTGCGTCGTGCCGGCTACGGCTGCAGGCCCCAGGTTCTCCGCCCATGTCCGAATGCGTCTACCTCATCCCGCCACCGACCAAATCCGGAATCCAGCTCAGTATGTCACGCTACCATCTGTTCCTGTCACTGAATATTATACATTTCTAACTACACACACACACACACGAAATACACACAAACGAACTACAGACCGATGACGCATGGCTATGACACCGTGTCTGCATCGGGCTTCTCGGCGGCATCCTGTTCGTCCTGTCGCTCGTCCCGCTTCCGCTTCCGTTTGGAAGGGTTGTTGTCAGCCCAGCGCTGGACAAACGTCGCATGGAGCTGCTCGTACATGGCCGCCTGCCGTAGAGCATATGACCGACGCCCCCATCTCTCCTGCACGGGCCCAAACGCGCACTCTGCTCGCTTCCGCCACTGATCTGCCTCGTCAAGCAAGGACAGCAGCGTGCGGTTTTGTTCCTCCACCCCAATTTCCACCTCCTCGCGCCAGCGCTCTTTACGCGCATGAGATCTGCACCACTCGATCCGGACGGCTGCGCGAACATTAAGTAACTGCCTCCTCATTTCAGAATCTAACTCACCTTCGAGCAGATACTCTTCGGAATCATCCGGGGCTCCTTGTGCCGTCCAAATCCAAGAGAGTGTTCGCCTACTTTCTCCCCTTTCCTCGGCGCCATTCACCTCGTCATCGTCATCGTCGCACAAGTCCATCCCTTGGGCTATGTTTTGCGTCTCTCGGCCTGCAATCTTCGCCATGCGACGTGCCGCTCTGGCGTCGTGGTCTTGAACATATCGCAGCTTGACGTCCTCTTTCTCGAGCACCCGAAACTCGCCGCACGCTTCCTCACCCTCCAGGTGACATAATGCCGCTCGCGACTCCCTATACTTCGCCGCCCATCCATCCACCCGGTCGCTAACTGAGTCGATTAATGTCCTCGCCCGGCCAGTCTTCCTTTGTCCTCGCATGTACGCATTCCTGAACATGATCATGTGACGTTTGGCGTGAAGGCATATGCGCAAGAAGTGGAGCGCCTCGGAGCATTGCGCACGTCGCAGTTTTCCCTCCATTGTGTACAATTCCGGCGTGCCAACTGTGGGTCGCGTCGCGACTGGTACATCCGAGGGTAACCAGAGTCGCACAGCCTCCGGTGCGGTCGCCACTCCCTTCAAAGCTGCCGCCTCCTCATCCGCATCGATCAAAATGCTCACCCCCGACATGTACGTCTCCTGTAGCGCTCGGAACCGTGCCAGTCCCTTCATGAAGCTTTTTCTTTGCTGTTCCAGTCGGTCGTTTCTGTTCTCGTCGATCTTCACCCGGGCCTTTAATGTACCCAAGATTCGTAGCCTGTAAAGTAGTCAGAATGGCGCCACGAGTATCACTAACCTGACTGAAGTAACTCACTGCAAATCCCGTAACTTCATCCCGAGTGTCAGAAATACTGTCTTGCTTGTCTTTCGACCCTTGGGTAAAATGCCGCCGACGAGAGCCTTGGCGGCTTCAAGCTCTTCAGCTTGCAGGTCCTCCCGAACAGACTTTTCTGTTAACATCTCTACAAAATCATAAATCAAGCCGTATTCACCACTGACAACGAAACTCGCACCTTTCTTGAAATTTGAGACGTACGGACATTTAACCGTTTGATTCTTTTTCGGAAGGTCTTGCTGTTCGTGCCACAGCTTTATGTCGTTCTCCCATCCTTCTCGAACCTCTTTCGCGAGCGTCAACGATGTACACCGAAAATTTTCCAGCTGCTTCGCTCGCTCGTCACGGGCTACCTCCAACCTGTTTGGAATCAACGCGACTAAAACAAGCCAGAGTGAGTACATGATGTCGCTTCCGAGTTCATAACCAACGACTTACCCAAGCTCAAGTTCTTCGTGAAATTATGATGATCGATGGAGTCCTCTAGGTTCTCGTGGCGAGCATCGTCGTGCATCTCCTTAGTCGCTACGGCTAATCCGTTCAACGCTGCCCACACCCTCTCGACACCCTCCCCATCCGTCATCCCAGCACCAACCGCGTAGCGCAACGAGTTACAGTAGGTGCAGTCCTCCTCGTGAACGGCGCCGTGCCAAACTGGGAGCGCAACATGCAGACGGACGGGTTCTGCACCGGGATCCTCCTTCAACAGGGATGGCATGGCCTCGCGTCGCTTCACCAAATTGACCTTCCATTGACATCCAATGTCGTACGACACCATGATGTCTGCGACCTCCGTATGCACGATCGAGGACCAAAACACATAATCCATGTTCGCGTATCTTCCGACCAGCGTCAGTGTACGCCACCTTCGAAACCAAACCAAACATACCTCTCCCCTTTCAACAAGTCTCCGATACGAAGGATTGACTCGTGCCGCGTACAGATACACCCGCCCACGCCCGTGCACCGCAAACCAGCTGATTGACGTGTCTCCTTTTGCATTAACGCTGCGAATGCTATGCACGTCGAAACCTTCAAAAGCTCTATTAACACAAGCGACTCTGGACAAAAAGACAACGTACATCCTCTTCCTTGACATACTTTCGCAGGTGCTCCTTGTACTCCTCTGAAGGAACTACGGAACCCAGTCCATCAGCGAGTATCGGGTACGCTTTATGCTTGCTCTTCGTTCGGAGCTTACTCTCCATGCGGAAGTTGGCATCCAATCCGACGAACAATTGATATTTGAATCTTCCATTTACCGCGTCAAACCAGAAGCGACGTAGACACTATAAATCAACATACCTCAAATTCTCCGCAACCTTCTGCCACCCCTCCGGCAAATTGACCTTTGGGCGAGGACAAGCCCAACAGTCGATTACCGCCGATCCTAGAGGTGCGGATTTGATCCCCCCTTGGAGGTGTCCCAGCCCACGCCGCCGCATTCGCACGAGGAATGACCACTGCCTAGACATCAAAGCAAACGCCTTGTAGCGATCCGGAACCCAATAAATGCCAAGTGGATCCGTCAGGCGTTCCAAAGCCGAAACGAAGTCGCGAACGTTGACGTGACCGCAGATATTCAGGCGTCGATAGAGTGTCAAGCACTCCAAAGTCGCGAAGGATTGCGGGGAGACAGTCGTCGCAGGAAACCAGCCATCGCTGAGCGGTTCCTTCCACCCTCCGACGTCGTCTGCATGTCGATCGCAGCCACAAAATTCAACGTGAACGCGATGAACACCGTTGACATGGATCACCGTCACCGTCCTCTCTCGCTGAGGACGGGCGCATTTCCCTCCCCCGTGTCCCAATTGATAAGTTAAGCCCATTTCCCTCAGCGAGGTTCGCTCGAAGAAACCCTTATTGCACCACACCTACACGCCGTCAGCCTCGACTCCTGAAAACCCGAAGAGACATACCCGCAAGACATGACACGGAGAGCGCTGATGTCGCTTCAGAGAGCAATCCTTACATTCCAGAAATTCTCCACATGTTTGGCACCGATACAGAGCGTCGGTAGTCTTTGAGGCGTCTGCGGCGTTCGACGGAGGTTGTTCGTCGCACTGGTCAACCCACACCGCCTTGCAGGTAGCACAAGCCGCTGGTGATCCCGGATGCTCACGAGCCATGAGCTGCGCCATGAACGCGTCTTGAAGCGGGACCCACACCGACATGGGATCATCCTAATAGATAGAACATCAACCAACACTTTCCTTTCCTTGAAACAAGAAAACTCACCGAACTTTTATACCGCTTGGCGGGCTCCGCTGGCTTCGACGATGTTGTCCCAGGCTGGTCCTTGTCCTGCTCCTCTCTACTGCCGCCCTCTGTGCCACCACCGTCATCCATGTCATCGCCAGGTGGAATGTCCTCCCATTGTCCATCGTCGCCGTCCTCTTGCAGAGCGCTCGCGTCCGCAACAGGCGCCCAACCCCGCCCATCATACTGTACAACTCCGGGACGCGACGCTCCAGACTCTCCGGCCTCGCTCGATGTTCCCAACGCCGTCCTAGCTCTCTTCTGCTGTCTGGCTGGTGGTGGTTTCGCCCGAGTCTGCTCCTCCTCCGTATAAACACGTCGACCATCCCGAGAGAAAGTATAGGACACATCCTTCTCTCGCAACAAGCCCTGAGGATGCTGGTAGCCCGGGGGGGGCCTGATTCCGTGAGACCTGCTCCTTTTCTCGGTCGTCCTGTTCTAGCATTACGCCTTGGCGGGTGGGAGTGCACGGCTAGGGTACCGGGAGCAGGCGCAGGAAAACCGTTGGCGGCCAGGTTCGCTGCATGGGCGCTGGCGAGTTGGGCGCGGTCATACGCCGACAAATTCCTGCGGGCGTTCATCTCAAAGGGCGGCATGGGAGTGTATTTAGGCACGACATGATGGAGGATTGTTGGAACTTGGAACCAAAAACCCCTGAAATCCCGTTATGGACGGATCGTTGATAGGCGGATCTTCCCGTTAAGGACAGATCGTCTATTCCTTCTTTCCTTCTCTCCCCCACCATGCCGCCGTACGGGACTAATCACTCCCAACTCAAGCGAATCGGTGACAACAATGTCGAGTGGAATCTAAGCTATGCCCAACTGGATGAGCTTCGACTATTTTTACCGTATTTTCGGGAATGTGAATCCCATTTCGCTGTAGACAACTTTCTGGACCCCCTTGGACACTGGTGGTTACAGCACTACCCCGAAAATGATCAGGCAGCGTCGCGCCATATTCTTCTAGTAGGATTTACCCCAGTGCGTTTTCGAGTAATAAGAACTGACTTGCTCGCGCAGATTCTGGACCGCCGACTTCTGGAGGAAGATTTCGAGCTCTATGACCCCCCCATGAAGAGTACGCCCAACGATGGTTCCACGACTGTCGAGGGACCTCCCAGGATTCACATCCGTTTGGAGATTCAGCCGTCTAAGTGCGTTCTAGCTGTGGCGTGCGACCGATCCTTAATTAATGCCCTTCTAGTCATCCTTGGTTGAGGCCTGGCTCGGACGAGTATTATCAACGTATGATCAGTCAAGTCGAACTCTACGCCAATACGCAACGTGAACTCCAAGCTTCTCTGGGAGGCGGTCCCCTCCCTACACCATATCAGTTCAGTTTGTGGGATTGGGGCGTGTCGTATTCGGTTAGTCTGCCGCATTCCCTATCAAAGCATGTGCTAAACCGGGTCTTTTAGCGTCTCCAGGCCGAGCGCCAGTATGAACGAGCGCAGCGTGGCGTAGGGTTTATTTATCCGCAGAATGAATTTCAACTGTAACCCTCTCGCAAATGACACGCGGTTTTCCGCCTATTCTTCACTGTTGTTCTGTTCCGACTTTGGCAAGTTTTGAGGTGCCTGACGTGGTATGTATTTAAGAATCTTCCACCGATAACTGCAGGCCTCAATCTCCGAATTATGGCTGGATGGCGCCCACAGTTTACCTTTGATGGCGCTCTCGTGCGTGGTCCCTACTCCCCTGGCTCACAAGCGTCCGTGTCTTTACTGCTTCTTGTCTCCCTCCTTCGACTAACGTTACTTCCAGCCTCATTAAAAGTCACCTTCGCACCATACGTCCGCTGAATCCCGGCGAATCACCATCATGCCTCGAGGAACCCCTCGCTCAGACGCTTTCAGAGGTTGGAGCAGAGTTCTTCTCGGACTCTTTCGTGGTCACCGGCATCGTCTCCATGGCGGATCTCAAGGCGATTGGTTTCTTCTCGCATCACAAGCTGTATGCGTGTCTCCTGCGTGCCGCCCTTGGCCTCCACGCCGCCGATTTGAATTGGCAGATGTTGCGCCGATTGATGAACTATATCGATGGTATGCACGAACGCGGGCTGAGTGACGATGAAACTGGTACGAATTGACATTGAAAACTATCGTTATTGCCGAACTTACCCAATTGCAGTGGCTGCTGCATGGGGTGAAGAGCGACGGGCGGGCTGGGCTGAGGCGGATGCATGGCTCGGGAGTGCTACACTTCCGCCGGGCTCTCTGCCGGAATTACAAGAGATTACCCGCGAACGCCTCGTCCCCATGCGTGTTGCATATAATTTGGCTCTCGATTTGGAGCACACGCTCATGCTCACGCGCCACCATTCTTAGAACACGCGTTATTCCGAAATATACTCAGTTTTCTTGACCGTACTAGTGTGGGATCTGGCCTTTGTTTTTTGAATTTCACTGGTTTTCTGATTCCACAATTTGTCCTGATCATCCACGATGAGGCGAACGGACTAACTGCTTTCGGAGGGCGTTTTGGCTTTTAACCGACCAGCTAGTACCGTGTTATCACTTGTACCACGATCATGACTCGCTTCTCCGATGACTTTAGGTATTCTCCTATGTATGATGAGGCGGCACAGGAGGAGGCTCGGCGGTGAGTTCCCTCACACAGTGGTAGTCCATGCTAACCCCCTCGCAGTGTGATTGAGGACGAATTGCGTGAAATGCGGCCCATCTACAAGATCAGAACCAGGGACCCCGAGACGGGGGAAGTATCACCGAGTCAGTACCAACCATTTTGGGTGTCCACGATTATCTTGAATGACACCATGTAGAGGAACTCATGCCGCCGCGCGATCGCACCCTCAACTTTGCCCGTGGCGAAGTACCTCGGGAATTCCGAATGGACCTTCGTTTCGAACAGTTCCTGAGGCAAGCCAATGCTTTCGAGTTTCTGGCGCCTTTCCAGGAGTGCGGAATTCTCAACCGGCGTGATTTGCGCAACTTGCGTGTTGTGCTAGGCGATGATGAAAGCGCGCTAGAAACTGTTCCTCGTCTCGCTCTCGCACTCAACGTGCGCCTCAGTGACGCCAACTGGTACCGCCTCCTTCAACTGATTGGGTGGCCAGAGGACGCGCCCGAACCGAATCGCCGTCTGGAGGCAGGTAAACATTTTTTCCTGTGTCATGCTTGCATTGGAGCTTATCAAATGGTCTAGTTATTCGTTTCGAACAAGCTCTCAACGACATGGAAGACCGCTGCACAGAGGAATGCTGGGGTCTCGATGGCGACCATAGTCATCACCATTCGCCCGAGGTTGATGAGGATTCGGATGATAGCGAGGTAGGCGGCCCGTCTGCATACATTCCTTGCGAAACACTCATTGACAAGTTTGTAGTGAGCGACAACGACACGTGTGTTTACTGTCGGGACCTCAGCCGGTCGTTAGGATTCACTTGCGGGGCATGACATGGCGAGAGTTTTTTAGATTGGTTGGAGATAGTAATACATGTATTTGTCGAGCATTGGCCTGTATGAAATTCAAAGGAGTTTATAGTCTCCTGGCTGATTACTGCCACTGCAAACGGAACACCCTCATGCCTAGCACACGGTAAGCGGTCCCCTAAGCGTTGTCCAATCCCACTGACATGCGAAAGCCGCCGCCGCAACCGCCATACCAGAAGGAACCGCCAGAATGAGGCTGCCTCATTAGATCATACCCTGGACGGCGGCGAAAGGTGATTTGTTTTATTATTGCAGTCATCAATTTAATCCGAAAGTGTAGGTACACACTTCAAGCCAACAACTTGTATTGCCTACTAGATGGATGTTTCCGGGCTCGGAACTTGTCTACGTATGACAGTACCTGTCAGTATCGCCACGATCAGACGCAGCATGAGGGAAAGGGTGGCGACGCATCTGAAGAATGATATCCCCTTCGAACTACAACCTGTAATTTCCATTCTGGGATGACAAGATAAATTGATTCCGACGCGCGTCCGAAAGATGTTAGGCTATTTCACCATGCCCATGATTTACATAGAGCTCTCCGATTCAGACAGCGACCAGTCAGGCGGCTATCATACCGCCCTGGATGCCTGGTTGGATGATACCGATTATGACGACCCAGAAATGGACGCCCTTATCCGTAGTCTCGATGACTGCGAAATTATTACACATCCTGTACGTTCTGCGCTGAATGGCGGTACGCTCTATGACCTTCTATGCCAACAGGAGACTCCTTCTCAGACTCGTCCTGTGGCAGGCACGATTCCTGTGGCCGAAACACAGAGCGCCACAGGCAGTGCTGTCCGACTTGGGACACAGCGAGGCATGTCCGAATGGTGCGCTACATTCTATGGAAGATTTGAAAATGTTGTTGACGACCTTCAGGTCGCAAGCGGCTGCGATAGCCCGTCGGCAGAAGGTACACGACAAGACCATCGAGACGCGCACGAAACCAAGAGACTCCGGCGTGTCTGCTTCACAGCCCCTGGTCGTGTTTTCTGGCAGGCGACCAGGTGTGTATACATCCTGGCCGCAGGCGAAGCGCTATGTGTTGAACTTTACTGGGGCCATCTATCGCAAATACCCCACCCCGCTAGCAGCTGAGCGTGCCTATGCATATGCTCTCCATATGGGCTGGGTGCGCAGGTACGGACCGCGTGGGTTTACCAAGCAGAAAGTCGCGTCACAGGCGTTTGAGGTGGAAGGAGCCCCGAACCCTCTCCATGCGCAAAGGGAGACACAGTGGTACTGCGTCTATCATGGTCTGCAGCCGGGAATCTATGGATCACGGTGGGTCAATCCTACCACCCCGGCTTTGCTCCACCCATGTTTATCCTCAGGTTGGAGGCTGAGCTGCTCACGCTCGGGATCACCGGTTCGCGATATGAATCATGGGGCTCATTGGATGCGGCTCGTCTGTGTTATGCTCGTGCGGAGGAGAGAGGTGAAATTTGTACTTTGTATTCATGACCAGAGGCTAGTATGTACAAAATGCGAAGATTTTCTCGTCCATGTATTCCTGCAGTGTGCCGTCTCGGACACAGGTGAGGGTGCCATCGAGATACTCCTCCAGGAGTCCGAAAGAGTCGTTGATCGTCTTGATTTGTGGCCATTCGACATAACCGCGCCCGTGATGCGTGAACATGGCGTCCTTGGCCTCCAGAACTGGACGGCGCATGTCAAGCAACTGCTTTAAGATGTCTGACAACAGGGTGTCTGCTTCCGCACTCGACATTAACAAGGATCGTCGGGCCGTCTCGAGAGCAAAGGCCGTAATGCTTTTGTGAGTAAAGATGTGGAGCTGCCTTTGCTGTTCAACGCAGCGCGAAAGCAACTCCTTAGGAGTGGGGATGGAATGCTTCGGTCTATACGAGGAGAGTACTCGTGTCAGAACGTCACAATCTCTGTGAGATTCCTGTGAGACGGGACGTACGCCAAAATCAAGTCCTTTTTGGTTACAACGCGCTCAGGATCTGTACGCTTTTTGGCGGCGTATTTGGCGTTTTGAACGGAGCGAATAGAGCCCTAGCTGTAATCCTTAGCCTTTTTCCCCCCGTTGTAACCACAGAAAATAAAGGCAAATGCACCGTTGTAACCAGCCAGCACAGCCACCGACCTGGGCCAGGTAATAGCAGCACCGGTAGCCGGTTGCACCTGGCTCATCCGTCGGCGCCGCCAATCCTCGGTATATTCCGTGCGCTGGGGTAGGTACGCGCCCGCGCTCGCAATCCACGGCATATTCCGGATGCTGCTTGCTCCCGCCGCGCTCGGGGGCTTTCGCGCTCCTTCCAAATTGGGATTCCAAATTGGGATTCCAAATTGGGATACCATTCAGGGTACGCTGCTCGTCGTTCCCAGCGCTCGGGGCTCGGGGAATCCACGGCACATTCCGTACCCAGCTCCCGCCGCGCTCGGGGCTTTCGCGCTCCTTCCAAATCCGGCTTCCAAATTGGGATACCATTCAGGGTACCCCTGCTCGTCGTTCCCAGCGCTCGGGGGCTCGGGGCGTTGCTCCCAATAAATAAATTTAACCATTCAAAACCAGCTCGTCAGCGATGAACGTCTGTCTGCAACACGCTGCTCGCCGCATTGCTGGTAATTCATGGAAAAACGGGCCCTCGGTGCTCAGCTCTAGCATAAAATATAGAATGTTCATTTTATTCCCCTCCAATGAGCTTGCCACAGACTGACATCCACTTCCGCCTCCACCTCCGCCTTCGCCTGCAGCCGACGCGTCTCTTTTTATGCTGGTGATGTCACAGCGTTTGCAAATTCAACGTCACGTGGTGGTATTTCTCAGAAATTCACCAAGTCCGAATGTTACCACGTTTCATCTTATCAATCTCTTTCAATCGTTATCCATCATGAACTTGTTGCACGCGTACGTATTCCTGATCAATGTGTCTACTCCGTGTCTTCTAACTCCTTCAAAACTCCTTCCATCAGCCACCTGACATCGGCTACCGCTCCCACGAACGTCTCTTTATCTTTCTCACCGACCACTGCAGTCGCCCACCACGACATCACGGCAACCACGCTGAGCAAACCGTTAATCCCTGGCCGTGTGACACATCCCCATTTCCCTTGTGTCTCCCCTTTCTTCCAAATACCATCCGCGTCCTTTTCTCGCCATCCTGGCTGCATGTCGTTCCACCACGAGTTCCAGCTTCCGACAAATTGTGGGAGATCTCGATGACTCAGGACCAACCGAGGGCTCCGCGTTCGTCCATTCCCAACCCATTTCGATAGAAGGGCGGGGCGTAACTTGGTAGGGATCCCTATCTTTGGACCGCGAACGAAGCCGTGCTTATTCTCGATTTTCAGCAGCAGTAGCACCAGCGTGGCGATGTCGTCGTAACCACTCGCCGACTTGAACTCCTCCACTGCTTCCAACAGCCAGCCAGCATGCTCTGCACGACGAACATCTCTCAGCAAAACTTCCAACATTTTTTCATCACACCTCGTTGCAGATTCGGAATCTTTGGGCGGCGGAGACGGAGATGAATCGCTAGACGGCGGAGGTGGCGATTCCCTAGACGGCGGAGGTGGCGATTCCCTAGACGGCGGAGGTGGCGATTCCCTAGACGGCGGAGGTGGTGCGTTTTGGAGGGTATCGGGGGAAATGGTGGTTGTCGCGCTAGATGTGGCTTCTGCGTTCTCCACAGTCGTATGCGCATTCCGAGTCGAATCTCCCGCATCAGAGTCGCGCTCCGTCAACAAGGGGATCTTACTGAAACGACCAGATCTCCGCGTTGGCTCTGCAACGACGCCTTTCACCGATTTACGCGGTTTCGGTCTTTTTTCTGGAGGCGTAGGCTCACGCGGCGGATCGGGCGGCACCCATCCTTGAGCCATTAAGGCATGCGAACGGTCTACTGCAGCATCGCCGGAGAGGCCTTCTACGTAAGCCTGGTCCAACGCCTTTAGCAGGAGCTTGTTCCTTGCAATGTTGGATGCCATGTCGAGCTCGTACTGGCTGATACCAGGACCACGGGCGCGTTTCGTTGGCATCTCATTCTCGACATCATCGTGAACTCTTTTCGCAGCAGGCTTATCGCGTGGGGTGTCGATGGTCATGTCGTTGGTAGTGGAATTCTCCCCGCGAGGAAGCGACAAATCTCGAGAAGGACCAGGGGGGTCTGCAGCGTTCCGCAGGGTAAGTAGACCGCGAGACGAATGGGTAGGTGGAGCCGGGAGGACTGTAGGAGGAGCACTGCTCTCGTGACTCCCAATGTCGTTCATGTCCTCGTCCTCGTCGTCCTCGTCGTCACTGCCTTCGGACTCCGTGTCGTCGTCTTTCGTTGACGATGCCAAAGGATCCCTCATCATGGCGAAGGTATCGGCAGCACCCTCTGCTATCTGCTCTGGCGTCAACGTCACGCCCTCGTCGGTAATTTTGACCGCCTCGATTTCGTCTTGCGTAAAGCACAGGCTCGCAAATGTTTTATACTCGTGGAGGAATTCGGCCCACTTTGTCTCGCCGTACCATTCCACAAAAGTAAGTGGAACGGTTCCTCGATGTTGCTTCGTTGTAATGCTGTTCAACAGATGTTAAATCTAAGTCACTGCCATAGCACGGACGACATACGTTATGCTCCCAACCTCGCCTCCGTACTGCGCCATAGGCCCTGCGAATAGGGACAAGCCAACGGTACGCGTTCGTTCTTCAACGCCTCTATTGATGCGATTCAAAAAACCCTGGGCGTTCTCTACGGCACTAATCCCAAGGTCAGTACAATAATTATGATCAAGAAAAATACTCACAGTGCAATGTCGTTAGGATCCTTTGACGGTCCCGCCTTAATGCGCTCTTCAAAAATCTGCTTATCCCTCTGCGATGTGGCTTTCGCCTTCTTCGAGTACTCCGTTTGTTCGAACTTCGGCAATTTGGCCAAAAGCTTTCGCGCAATAGCCTCTCGCTGATTGACGTTGGGAGATTTGTCGCTCTTCCAGTTGTCTTCGATGTAGGAAGCGACAGTTGCTGCTTCGTCGGACATGTATTGCTGTACAGCGGACGCGGCTCTCGGGGGCTTCTTGATTCCCAAAATGGACATCATGAGCTGCTCGTAGGTGTCGTTGGGGTCGTTGGCGGTCATTTTCTTGCGGCGGCGTTTTGCCTGGGTGTAACGGTACGCCAGCCAACGACGAACACGCTAGATGTATGTCAGCATTCTCGCCTCAGAAATACGTTTTGGACGCGTACCTTGTTCTGGCGGTCAACATGTAGTCTCTTCTTTTTGACTTCTTCTGGCGTCAAGCCTTCGTCAGACGGGGGAGGAGCTTTTGGGTCGTATGGTACCAGAACGTCAGGCTCCTCCCAGTCCTGCATTGGCCACGGGAAGTGGTGGTGGAAGACGGCGAGTATCTCTTTCAACTTCACCTCCGCTTCTTGCCATGTTCTGTCAACAGCGTCGAAGTACCCGGGCGCCATTTCCAGCACGACAGCCTCTCTTTTGCCCTCCATCCATCCTTTATCGTTCTGACGCTGCTGTTTCGACTTCCTCGCCTTCTTCTTCTTGCGGACCACCGCCGTGTTTCGCGCCATGTTTTGCTAGCCTTGGGTGGTATGACTTGGGCCAGAGGACGTGACGGCCACAGCTAGCCTGAGTGATCGTACTTCCCAATCTCAGATTCGTTCAATCAGAAAGGTACCACGGAAGATCGTAAACAACGGTAAGCCACGCCCTTTCTACTTCGTCTTCTAACATTCTTGTCCCACTTACCATTACTATGTCCTTAGACTCTGCCGACGATGGGGTTGTCGCGCCAGCTGCCGCGACAACGCCGTCGACTCGCCTGTCCATCGACGCCAAACCATTTGTGCCGCCTTCCTCTCACTCGATGGTCATTTACCCCGATGAGGTGTCTGACGGCGAGTCCGAACAGGATCTGGACAACTTCGGCGGTGCTCCCAGTACGTTCCGTCTACCACGCAGGATTTCACCGCCAATAACGTGTATTTACAGCCACTGCATTCAATGTCTCCACTCAGCAGAGTGTGGCGCACCCTCCTCAATACGTTCAAGACCCGGCCATTCCAGATGATGCATGGCAGGACGCTACGTATCCGTACCGCGTTGGTGTCGCATTCACCGAAGTGCCAAAGTTTTCGCTTCAGCCCACCCTGATCCCAGTCCGGGGCGATGGGAAGAAGGTCATCTTTTACCCTACTATTATTGGACGTACTGTGGGCGTGTTCCTTGATCCGTAAGCCTCGTACGTTCCATTTCCGTCCATTGCTAATTTTTGTCTAGGGAACAGGCTCGGCTTTCGATAACTGGTGTCGTCGGCGGGTCCAGCTGCAAGCGCGGCTCCCTCAGCATGGCGTTGGAGTACTTCAATGATGCTCTTGCCACGGGCCGCGTAGCCATCGGAAAGCCTCGTGAACACCGCGCGTGAGTCCTTTGTTGTCTAGGGAAATTGTTCTGGTCTAGGGAAATTGTTCTGATTGATCGTTGTCTAGGGATATTGTTATTACCGTTCGCCGGGCCACCGCGATTTGGGTTCTGGTGGCATTTGCCGTAGGAGTGTCAGCCGCAATCATCATGTACCTGATATAAGTAGCTGTAAACATCCTTTTCTGGCGTTTGTCAACTATCGTTACTGCAATCATGAGCACCATTCCCCCTTCTCCCGCTGTGTCCTCCGCTACTGCCGATTCCGACGATGACTCGTCAGTAGTAATTTTCCTGACATCTGACGATGAGGGAAATGTTTCACCGCGCCCTCCCAGTTCCCCGATCTCCCGCAACGCTTCGTCAGACGACGATCTCGCTGGGGCGTTGTCCTCCATGTCCCTGCGATCACCAAGAGATCGCACGCTTTACCGCATCAATAGTCCCACCCAGACGCCGTCGTACACTGCTGATTGGTCAGTCCTGCATAGTAGCTATCTTGTCCGACGATCTCTAACCGCCATCAGGTCCAAGGCGAGTCAGAGCCAATCGCAGGAAGGAGCCCAAATCAAAGCCGTCCAGAAAAGAGTCCGCCGGACGCGAGCAGATGCTGCGTGCTATGTCGTGTTTGTCGGAACTCGGACTGGCCTCTACACCACATGGTACTTCCGTTGCTTTTGTCCGGCATGTGTGGCGGCTCATAATATTCTCACAGGCGAGCATGTGCCCAGTACGTGAAAGGGGAAACCCACAACATTTACATGGGATTCCGGTCCGTTTCGGGTGGACAACTGGCTCTGGAATTCGCGATGACTAAGTCCTGGGTCCAACTCAGCTCCCAGGTCGCGGCGCGTCGATTCACGCGTGTCGGGTTACACACTGCCACCAGTGTCGACGAGCATTTGGCGCCCAATCCCATCCACTCTCACGCCACATCTCAACGATACTTTGTTGTCTATGTCGGGACGGAGCCCGGCATCTATAACAACTTGTGAGTTTTCTTCGATTATGATCGGCTCATGTTCAACT
The DNA here is from genome assembly GCA_003314085.1 of Hymenopellis raphanipes. Lineage (NCBI taxonomy): Eukaryota > Fungi > Basidiomycota > Agaricomycetes > Agaricales > Physalacriaceae > Hymenopellis > Hymenopellis raphanipes. Next base: position 22,402 of record QLPD01004885.1, read on the forward strand.
ATGACGTAGCGTGCAAGCCAGTCACTGTGTTCTCGGTGTTCCCAGTGGCAGCCACGAGAGTTTCGAGTCGCTCGTAACGGCGCGCGCTGCCTGGCGCTCTGCGATAGGTGCGGGTCGAGTAGTTAAATGGCGCTTACTGTAATCGTACGACTGGTCAATCCAACTAGAACATTTATTCGAGTTCCTCTGCGTGCTCTCTAAAATACAAAGAACCATCTGCCCGTCTCTCGCGAAGAGTGCCCATACTCAGATGCAAATTGATATCCATAATAGACTCTGTAGCATAAATGAAGCGAGGGAGACGACTACGAATTAGGTCTAGGACCGGACCCTCCCCTAGTGTGTCGAGAACTTCACGTTCCATTCGGTTTGCGTCCTCCAGGAATATGCGAATGGGCGTACAGGCATCGATAAGGCTTTCTGTACCGGTATCCGGGTCCTGGATGTGATCCATCGCAAAAGAACACCATCCCTGCGCCCATTCGATGACATTATTATTAACATGAGCCATGAACTTTGCATCCAGGCGCTGGAATCGCCTGCGAAGCTTCCGCTCCTCGCCTCCTTCTGACGTACTGACCAATAGTTAGACCAGTTCAGTAGTGGAGCAGTGGTCCACGCACCTTGCTACATGTTGCGTCTCTGTGTCGCGTTTCGCCAATTTGCCCGCCTTAGTGCGCCCATCCACTTTGTTCGAGTCGCGCTTAGCGTGGTACCGGTCGCGCGCAAGTTTGTTTAGCGTGTTTTTATGCCTGAGACAGCTTATTATTGCTTGACGCTGAAAAGTAGACATACACGCACTTTTGCCAATATTTGTTTTTGCTTTCCCTCCTAGCGAACAGTCGGTCCTCGTCCGACTGATATAAAGCCTTGCCAACCATGGAACCGCAATGGCTGAAGAACTTGAGAGAAAGACGCGAGTCAATAGCTTGGATCGGTGTGCAAAGTGATGGGGAAGAGGAAGTGTCGATCATGTATTACCGTAAGTCTATTGCCTTACCGATTGCAATTTCGCTAGACAATCATCCAGGTTTTACAACCATCTCAAAATCATATCTCATTTCACTTTCCAATAATAATCTATATATTCCAGACAATATATCTATCACTTCTGAATGGTGACCAGAGCGCGACTAACACCCTAAACGATAAAAGTGGGCCGCGTATTTTCCCTAGACTGCTTGATCCAGTCCTCCTTCCAGATATAGCAACTACCCCGATGAACACTCTTTCTGATGCTCCCATCTCGATCACAGTGGTGTAGTGGCCAGCACGCCGTGGCAGTCCCACGGAAACGTAGGTTCGAATCCTAACCTGAGGTCGGCACAGATTTTTTAGGTTTGCAGATGCCCGGGACTTTTGGGCGGTACGACCCGTCATCCTTATTTATACTTGCAGTCAGTACTACTCCCACTTCCCGGTCGGTCAGTTGTGTCTCGGTACGCCAACCCACCTCGTCATGTTCCATCGTCCCCCCACCAGGATCAACCATGAACTGCGTGCTCTTTACATTCACGGAGAAAGGCTCCCTATATCACACGTTGGTGATTTCTACGACAGGTTGGTCCTTTACCGACATTCCAAACCAATTGACAGCTCGACATTGTAGGCGCCAGCGCCTTCCTCTTCCTCCCATCAAGGCTTCTCCCAGGTCTCTACGACCAATCGCTGCCAGCTCTCCGTGAGTATTATTATATTGTTTCGAGCGCATACTTAAACTTATGTCGCAGGCGTCGGCTCCGCCTGAGAGCTGACGGCTATGTTGCCAACATCACCAATGGCTACCGCAATTTCCTGATTTACACGGATTGCCTCGCCGCTCAAACCTGGACTCACCTCTTGGTGCAGGGTGTTCTCAAGGCTCCCGAAGACGGCTTCCGCCTCCTGCAAGACGTTAGGTTCGACCTGGCCCATATGCTGCACTTCATTGATTGCAATATGGACCACCTACGGATCTTGGGGCGCAAGCATATGGTATTTACGTTGGACTACCTTGGGGAACACGAGAGAGTCCGACCCATGCGCGACGTGTTTCTTTGGGTGGACGACATGATTACGCAGTGCGAACCGAACGATGCAGATTTTTGCGGTCGTCTGCGCAGTAGGATTGAAGAGGGGAAACTCCGGTTTCAGGAGGACATGAAAGATATTTTGTAGGCCCCGGAAACATGCAATAATCACCCAATGCTGTACCCATAATGCATTAAGCCCTCCTGTGTTAGGGCAAGCCATTCCATTAATGGTTGGCACTGGGAAGGGCCTATGGGATACCCATAATACATTAGGGATCCCTCCCCAATTGCGCAGATAGCTGTCCTAAATGGGTAGGGCTCCCTGTGGGCTGGGTGGGAGGGATGACATCATTGGGCTGGGTGAGGAGGATGACATCATTAGACTGGGTGGGAGAAATGACGTCATCTAGGGCCTAGCTAGATCCATTGATGGATAGATTAGATTTTGATGGGATGTGGGGAATGGTTCCTAGGATTGATGGATTGATGGATGGGGTCCAGGATGGGTGGGGTAGGCCCTATTAGGGCGCATTTTTGATCAGGTGACCAATGAGCAGGATGGGGTGGGCAATAATGAATGCTGCTATTGGGGATGGCTATGGATGGGGTGACAACTTGATTTATGTTTTTTTGGGCTAGGAATTCAGTGGTGTAAACGGTTTTTCAATAGCTTCAATAGTTAAGGAGATATTAAGGAATTACCAAAAATGCGCCACATCAAACAGATCTAGCAGGCTCTGTACATATACCTATGACCTGCAACTTGGGAATCCTTTAGAGGTACTATAGATCGATGTTTGATAGGATTCCTAGGTCATTCCATTCATAGGTTCAAGAGATATACCAGGTCGACTAAATCAGGCTTCTTGGGGGTATAGCATGGGAACCTGTAATGCTGGGGGCCTAGGACTTTGATACTTCGTTTATACTAGTAGTAGACCTCTATTGGCAGTGGGGACAGGTCACCCAACCCAGTAGCCCATCTATAGATAGGTCCCCAGTGCTGTACCAGCCATTTTCGCATTTTTAGTTATTTGATATATAGCAGGTGGTCTACATTGGGGCCAGCCACCTTCAGACACTCATTTATGACT
>QLPD01004887.1:0-23990 GCA_003314085.1 Hymenopellis raphanipes
GAAGTTTGAGCTGGTGCGACGTATGGTGGGGTTGGATCCTGAGCAGCAGTGGGCTCCGTATAGGCGGCCTGAAGGTGAAGGTGACGATGATGAGGATATGGGTGGAGACGAAGATGATTCAGACGAGGAGGAAGACGCCTAGGAGGAATGTTTGGTTGTGCAGCGATGATGGCTTTTCTTCAGAGGATGTCGGAGATGAGATGAAGGATGCTGGTATCGTAAAGTTTCTTTTTGTTTGTACGCCGCTTGTTACTGATCGTTGTCCTTGTTAGTTTGTATTTTACTGTAGATCGATAATCGTTGAAAGTCTTTTAAAATTCAAGAACTAAACGTAGCACTACCAGTTCTACTCGACGATTCGACACTTCAAGGCACTGTAGAACCGACCAGTGCAGTTAAGTATTCCAGAAAATTTTGTTCTAAGGAATGATCTTTGAAAGCATAAAAACGCCTATCGATGGACGACCTAATATCAGCCCTCAGAAGCATACTCACCGTCAGAATAACATTTGCATAACACTATATCGCCAGCTAATTGCATCTATCCGTGGTCGGAAGCAAGGCCCGGGAGTTCCGAACAGCGATCGGCGACATAACCCCTTGGTCTCATACTCCCATGATCTCCGTGCGTCCAATTTCTGTTCACTGTCCCGCGCGTTGACAGCCCCATCCCAGGCATTCTTTATATTCAATCAGAAGGGGGAGGTCCTCATATCGCGCCTGTACCGCACGGACTTCAAGTCGGTACCAAAAAAGCAGTGCTTATAATTACCCGCCCAATTTACGAATGTCGCAGGCGGTCCATTGCAGACGTGTTCCGGATTCAGGTCGTTTCGAACAGCGATGTGCGGTCGCCGATTATAACGCTGGGCTCGACCAGTTTTTTCCATGTTCGGGTTAACGGCTTGTATGTCGTGGCGGTCACTAAGTATGTGGTTTCATTATGGCTCTGTTCACGCCATCTTTATTCCCCGCGGTCCACCCATCTTCAGTACTGACCGAATGATTCGCAGGACAAACGCCAACGCAGCCCTAGTGTTCGAATTCTGCTACCGGTTCATTAATATCTGCAAGTCTTACTTTGGGAAGATTGACGAAGAGTCAATAAAGAACAATTTCGTGTTGATATACGAGCTTATTGACGGTGCGTCTGTCTGTCCTTGCCCTCTCGCCCAATCTTATTATGTTATTAGAAATAAACGACTTTGGGTACCCACAGAACAGCGAGATAGACACCCTCAAGACATACATCACGACAGAGAGCATCGTCTCGTCCGCCATCGCTGCAGAAGAGTCATCCAAGATCACAGCTCAAGCCACTGGCGCGACGAGCTGGCGACGTGGGGATGTTAAATACAAGAAGAACGAGGCCTTTGTGGATGTGGTCGAAACCGTCAACCTTAGCATGTCGGCAAAAGGTGCGTTTTGCAATACCCTCTCAATTCTTCCACCCACGCCCACCAGGTACCGTTTTACGTGCCGACGTCGATGGGCACATTCAAATGCGCGCTTACCTGTCCGGCACCCCCGAATGTAAATTCGGTCTCAACGACAAGCTCGTAATCGACAAGAGCGAGAAGGGCACGAGCGACGCTGTCGAGCTGGACGACTGCCGCTTCCACCAATGTGTCCGTCTCACCGATTTCGATGCCGATAGGAGTATCAGCTTCATTCCCCCAGACGGCGAATTCGAATTGATGAGGTGGGCCTTTGCTTTCCCTATTTCTACTGCACATGTTTATCAAGGACGCACAGGTACCGAGCGACGACGAACGTCAAGCTTCCTCTGCGGGTAATACCCACGGTTACAGAAATCGGGACGACCAAGGTGTCGTACGACGTGACCGTCAAGACCGCTTTTGGGAACAAGCTATCTGCGACCAACGTCGTTCTAAGGATTCCGACGCCCTTGAACACTACGTCCGTTGACTGCCAGGTCGCCACCGGAAAGGCCAAATATGTGCCTGGGGAGAATGTGGTGGTGTGGAAGATCCCGCGGCTGCAGGGGGGCCAGGAGTGTACGTTCTCTGGGACGGCGGAGCTGACGAGCACGACGACGCGGCAGGTGTGGGCGCGGCCGCCTATTGATGTGGATTTCCAGGTGTTGATGTTTACGGCGTCGGGCCTGATTGTGCGCTTCTTGAAGGTGTTTGAGAAGAGTAATTATAATAGTATCAAGTGGGTTAGATATCTTACGAAAGCGAGCGGGTCGTATCAGATTAGAGTGAGTTTATTGATTTTCTTTTATTGGTTTTGGGATGCTGATGAATGAATTAGTTTTAGGGGGTGGATGATTTGTACTTTTATTGGATGTATTAATGGGCATTTTAACAACACATTGCTTCTGTGCACTTTCATTCGAGCGAGGCCGTGTACTTTGGATGGGAAGAGTGAGTCTTCAACGGTAGCACCGGCTAGTGGATGGATAGCTCCAAAGTCTCCGAACCGCTCTTTGGATCGAACTAACGACGAGTACAGCGGCGTTACAGCGATTGGTCAGTTGGACGTTTCGTATTCTGTACGATGCTGAACGAATGCTCCAGGTTTCGCTCCGACGCGCTTTGTATATGAGCAGTTTACCATGCCAGAGGCCTTCCAAGTGCGACCACGAACGCAGCAGCGAGGACTTCCGGCACCGCATGACTATCTTCGATCTCAACCAAGAAACATACATCTTGCCTACTGGACCGACGAGATGGCTAGTCTGCATAACGCTCTTATGGGCAGACGGTGGTACCGCTGTTCAGCGCGCATTAACCTTGGGGATTACTATCGCCGTCGGCGCAGAGCAGTTAGCGATGGGGGGCTTTCATGGTTCAAAGGCTTCGAACTCTGGAGGGGTGAATTTCTTTCTGCTCCATGTATAGGATGAGGCTTGTTGACGGTGGGTGGGTAGATATTAGTTAGATAAGGCTGTGTGTATGCCGTTCTTACTCGTTTGCTTGTAACCAGCTGACCTGAAGTTTGCTGTAGGTCGTTCTTCTTGTGTGTGTAGAGAATCTTTCGGGTTCGCAAAGGGAAAGTGCGGGAATTGTCGACGGGTGAGGGTCTGTCTTCATCTCAGTGGCGGTTGGCTGTGGAACTCGCTGGAGATCTTGTCGTGCATCTTCCTCCCGCCGCCCCGCCGCCTCGCGCGAAGCAGCCTGTCGTTACGTCACCTATATGAATTCGAGCCCGCTTTATGTAACGACGTCACCGCCCCGCTGGACACTGCCCCCGCACCAGTCGGCATTGATCCCGGTCGCTGCTGATGTCGCTCCCGCCCCCGTCGGTGTTGTTGCACGCCATGTTCGAAAACCTCGTACTCGTGCTGATTGCTTTGGAACAGTCATATATTTGCCTCTGGTTCTATACAACCTCGCTTACAGTAGATGAACAAGTCTCCGAATAATATTGACTGTAGCGACTGCCGACTCGGCCGAATGAGTGCTACCAGGGACTACGAGAGTACTTAGCGCTGAAGGTACCGCAAATAAACAAATAGGGAGATGGCGGCTCCAAGAGCGAGATGGACTGCAGTCATACGGTACGTATCCACTTCTTCAACTGCCCGCGCTGTGTCGGGGACGACACGGTCATCAAGGACTTCGCGGTGAGGAACGTGGGTGAGATCGTTGTCAGCTGGGCCTGATTCGGCCATAGCAAAGGTATCCGTTGCTTCAATCGTTCGTGCTGTATCGGGAACGACATAATCAGCAAGCACAGCGGTATCGGGAACACGGTTGGAAGTGCTGGCGTCTGGGATATCCACTGGGCGTTGCGCGTATGGCTGTAGTACATCTAGGATCTTTTCGTCGAAATATTTAAAATCAGGGCTCCAAGGAAGCAACAAGAAGGCAAGCAAAATCTCGGGCGGGACCATTTGTGTAATGTGCGCATCGAGATCGATACCCGCTCTCTGTAGGAATACTGCGATGACATCGAGGATGTCTGGTGGGTGCGATCTCCTCCGACTTGGAGGAGGATAGACGGAGATCCGGCCTGGATGAGAAACCCCATCCTTTGCATCGCGGTAGAGGCGTTCGAGTATAATCACAATGTCCTCCAGCCTTTTATCCCACGACTCTGGCCTGCCAGCGATCGAGCAGCCGAGCAGCCGGTCATGGAGTGGACAACGCATGGATGTACTGGGGTGCTGAAGGAATGTCCGGCGGAGTTCCACAGGGCAGTCGGAGTTGCTAGAGAGGAGTTCGCACACAGCTGTGCGAGAGCCAAATTCTTCGCAACAAGCATTAATGTCATACTCCCCACTTTCCCAAACATCATAGAGGAGTTCCCAATGATGACATAAGACCAGAATTTCCGCTGTTTGTCGAAAGTGATGCTCATCGAGAATCATGGTTTCTCTCGCCAATCGAAATGCGCCAGCAAGTCCAAAGACTGCAGCATAATCAAGAGCGTTGAGACTGTCATCACCACTTCTCGACGATAGTAGCACCACCCCGATCTCCCATTGAATTGGTCTGAACATTCCTGCAACTTTAGCGAAGTTTGTGTCTCCCAGGGCAGATAGGACAACAGCCGGTTGATTAGAATCCATGACATGGGCGCATTTGAGCCATAAATGTAGTATATCCAGGCGAGTATCGGAATGTGGATGTGTCATGTGACACAGAACGATGGTACAGATGTTGAACACGAATTGATATGGCTCTTGAGGGAATAGGGCAAGAGGTGAGCGATCGTGAAATTCCGCACACAGATCTGCTCGCGTGGTTCTCGTGTGGTTCTCGCGTGGTGTGCAGGGCTTGTTGCCGGCAGCCTACGGCCAACCATCGAGTGTGACCTTTGGGTGGAGACAGTGCAGACACAAATGGTACTTTGGATTACTGTGAAATAGTGTGGTGAACTGTACAATTGTACCAGCTAAATAAATGAATCCCCTCCCAGGTCTTCTACAGAATCTGCTGAAGCATTTTGAGGCCTTGTCCATCTTGCGCCGGTCCATCAGCTGGAATACGGCCTAAATCTCTCTTTATCTGTAAGTTCGGTCAGCAACACGAAGCCATATGGAGGCGACGAGGGGATTTGAAGCAGTCATAGGCATCTTGCTATTGTGACTGGGTGCTCTCTGCCGAACGCTGCCGGCAACAAGCCCTGCACACCACGCGAGAACCACACGAGAACCACGCGAGCAGATCTGTGTGCGGAATTTCACGATCGCTCACCTCTTGGAATAGGGAAGACTGAAAGCGCGAAATGTACTCGTAAGCCGAATAATCTGTAAATGGGGTAGATTGGTACTGATAAACTCTCGAAAACAAATATACATACGGTTGAATAAAATCTCGGCGTTGTCTTCGATACAGATTGCCCGCCTTTCTCCTGAGTCATGCTCGCTGTGGGAGCAACTACCTGAAGTGGTAAGAAAGCCACCACAGGCCTTGATGATATCGAGCAAGGAAGGAATATGGTCTTCCCGAAATTTGGGTTCCGACGTGGAGATCTCACAAGCGAGAAGGAGTCTGAGCACTGGGTACTTCAAAGGATGCCACCTGGAGGTGGTGTAAATCCAGATAATGGCATGAAGAGCAAGTTTCTTCTTCCTTTCTCCTTGGGCACGAATGCGGTTGAATATCTGGTGATAGCCAGCGTCTAAGCTGGCGGGAATGGTCCGAATGAATGCCAACACCTCGTGGACATCCACTTTAATAGCGACGTCGTGCTCCAGTTCCCATAGCTTTAAGATCGCTAGTAGAAATATGCCATTCGCTTTCGCGAGGATCTCTGTGCGAATGATGGCTTGTAGAGCCTTGTCTTCCCGAACGTAGTAAGGCAATGCGGGAATCTTGTCGTTGATGAGAGCGAGGATGTCACGGTCTGCAGCTCGAATATGGAGTGATGGGTAGTCTTCTATCTCTGCAAAGACGTTGCGAGAGGTGATGAGGAGATTGAAATCGCTTCCCAGGCCTTGAATGGCAGCTACGAGAGCGAAACCCAGAGGGCATTCGTCGAGCGCGTCGAGGATGATGAAGATGGGGCGTGAAATGATGTGGGCTGTCTCGATTAAGAGGGTGCGAATACAGTCTTCGGAGGGATGTATGCCCTCTCGGTATAGATCCACTAGAGATGGGGGGACATTCGAGGATGACTCGAGTTGCAGCAACTGGCGAAGAAGACAGCACATGAAGGTGTGCGTCTCTCGAAGGTACTCGCGATCTTGGTTGTATCTTCAAACGATAACGAGCACTACGTTCTCCGGGATGGAACGTAAATGGTCGACAATCATGGCCCTTTATTGATATCGTGAGTACTACTCGGAGCGTATACAACGGTACTCACGCAGCGACAGACTTTCCGGCACCCGCTGCATTTGCTGGAGATCAGGTAATGTGGCAATAGATACCAAGGAGCGACGCACCGTCACCGTAGCACCACAATACGGGGGGCAACGAGGTCCGGCTCACCCATTTCTGGAATTCTGCGCTCTCCAATACCCAGCGGCCAGTTCCTTTCAGCCACTTGCGCGAGTTCTCGGCATGATGGGCGCCAAAGTCGATCTTCGAGATCCATTCCGCCACCTTCATGCGTTCATGGGCTTGACATCGAAAGTGAGCTCTCGTAGGTATGCGTGTAATCTGAACTTACCTTCGAGTCTAGCCCCGATGACCCGCGCCAAATAGGCAACCGCTTCTGTAACTTCGGATAACATGGGCTTGCCATCCTTGGCCATTCGGAGGATCTCGTGTACGAGTTGACTGTAATCGATGTTACTCAAATGACAGAAAGCGCAGTGTTAGACTTACTCGACGTCCTGCTGTGTTGCCAACGAAATCAACGTCTTGTAGCGTTCGATTCGAATGAACAAGGCGTCGCTCTCGGACTTATCCAAGGGCCAGATTCCAGCGAGTCCTCCACACAGCTTCTCTTCCAAGTCCTTAAGGTCCCTCTGCACCAGTTGAATGAAATGTTTTTCTGGGTCGAAGAGCATCGCAAGTGTGGCCATTGATGAACGGCTTTGTGGTAAAGCTGGGTCCTCGAGGCGCTTTTGGAGATAGACGAGAACGTCTTTAAAGGCCGAAACCTCCTTTGTAAAGCGGCGGCGCTCCTCGGGGGCTTCCTTGACGGCTTTGATGTACTTGTATATCTCGACGCATGTTTCGATCAGGATGGTTGTCACGTCGACAAATGAAGTGAATGCTGAACTGTTAAGCCTATGGAGTACCCGTAATACATGACCTGCGCTGGGTCGATTTTTTGGGTCTGACGAAACGCAAGACACCACAAGTGACCACAACACAGCAGAAGGAAATACATCAATGGAAGGTCGAGCTGGTTTTTTGTCATGTGCTATAACCTCGGTGATAACAGCTGCGTCGTTCTTGAGGTCGGGAAAAGGCGGTTGTCCGGTATAGATCTATGACGAACATTGGCTATAAGCAGCGCCGAGATGAGCTCCACTGAAGATATACCTCAATTATTGTGCAACCACATGCATAGATGTCAGCTGCAGTAAAGAAAGCATGCTTGAAGCGGGAGACATCAAGAATTTCAGGAGCTAGCCATCGTACGGTGCCCTTGCTCGCCACTTCCGAACTTGGCGGTGCAAGAGTCTGCACAAAACGACTGAGACCAAAGTCGGCCAGGCGGCAGTTCAAGTCATCATCAACGAGGATATTGGCCTTTTGGTAAGTTCAAGTCAATATCTGAAATGGCCAGAGATCTCACGTACGCCTTTGATGTCTCCATGGACAATCTGAGGATCCTGTTCATGCAGGTACTGTAGCCCCGATGCTATCTGGATGATCTGGGAGACGGTTACGTACCGTGTTCAGCGGTGACAGCTAGCAACGTACTGATTTCAAGCGGTTGTGTTTGGGCTTCTTGTCAAGAAATGAAATTATGTTGCCGTTCTTCATCCATGGCGAAATGAGACACAACCTGGAGTCTGGGAAGAGGTCGTCGTCGATGCCAATGAAAGGTAGAATATTAGGATGTCGGAGTTGACGCCAGACCAGAGCCTCGGTTGCGCGCTTCTGCAGCGTTGGATGAGTCGTTAGTATTCTGTACTCGCAGAGACGGGCATGGACGCACCTTGTGGTCCTCTTCGGAATCTTGGAATGTTCGCAGAGCTTTTATGCAGACGACTTTCCCATTCATGGTGCCTTGATAAATGTCCTTGAATGGCATTTGGAATGAGCAGGAGTTTCTGATGAATAGTATTGTGCCCACCGCATAGCCTCCCCCCGCTAACACTCGATGTCCACTGAGTTCCACCTTGCAGTAAAAAGAGCTCGGGACAATGCTGCAATACTTCCCGCGCAATTCGCGGAGGCATTTCATGCACGTTGTCCTAGAGACGGAGTCTAGAGTCGCGCCATCTAGTAGCTGCTCGGCGATGGGGATCGGATGTGAGGAGACGTTGCGGAAGGAGAGGTAGACGCACAGATTGCAAAATGTCCATCACTTTCTGAGCGGCGTCCGGGTGGACAGAGTGTATACTCGTCCATGGCGAGGGATCCGCTGCTAGCAGTCCGTGAACCCTTTGAGAGATGTCGGCGGCCTGGTCCTCGGGGGTGAGTTGAGACCAATTCATGGTTGTGCCTGACAGAAAGGCAGAGTGAAGAGGAACCACTTGTACTACACTAGCAAATGAGCCCGTGTTTTCACGTCAACGGTGTTTCATACAAATACATAACAAAATTCTTTCTGTCTACTTCTGATTCTGCTACCTGTCGGTTCTTCACTGGGTCTTCCTCTGTCGTTTCGGCATTGGTGTATCTGCATAATTGAAGCTTGTTCGCTTCTTACCGGAAGGGGTAGGTGTAGCTGTTATTGATGAGTCGGTGCGAGTCAATAAATGGCGTGCATAGCGGCAACGTACCTGGGATGGCTGGTACCTTGATGGGAGCATTATTGAGTTTTCCCAAGAGAGTGACTTTCTCGACTTCAACCATGAAGGTCGTTGTGTAGCCCTCGCCATCGCGAATGATCGAAACAAAGTATCCGTCGAAACTAACGTATCCGCCCACTTTGATTGGGGGTAGCTTCTCCCAGCGGGGAGTACGAGGGATCGTAACCATGAGTGGGCAGCCAGCCTTAACGGTGCGAGCCCATGGTATGTAAGGCATTGGGGTCATCTCGAAGATCCGAGTGCCAGCATCAAAGGCGGTGATGATTCCGGATCCGCAGATAATGGGACGTCGCTTAACATCGACGTCGTCTACAGTACCCACAAAGTCCATCTGAGAAGTCTTAAGTGCGACAAAATTTTGAATTATTGTCTGCTCACCCGGAAAATCTCGCCTATGAACGCATATTCTGTATCTGGCTGGAGAGCAGCATTGAGGTTTGGGAACTCTTTAGGCATGAGCGTAATCTAAAGTGGACAGAACTTAGTTCGGGAACGCATAGAGAAAACACGACTCACATTGGCACTGATATCATATACTTCTGGCTCGTTCTTGTCGCTGAACTCTTCACCTGCATGTTTAAAGTATGACAGGATACCAGAGATAGGATCGCTGTACTCCCCAGCGGTGTCACAGAGGAAAAGGCTGGAGTCGAAAAGAAGTGTATTGTTTGGGTGCTCCGGTGTGCAGTAACGTCGATTCGTTAAGACTGTACGGCCATGGAGCGCTAGAGCACCCGTCCAGTGGATGGGATGCGAAGCAGTGGGACTGGTCATTAGAAGTCAAGAAAGCTGCGCGATGTGATGACTGGGAACGAAACAAAAGCTGACCTTTATAGGGTGCAGCATTGCCGCTCGGTCCATTCTAGGGTTTTCGAGGTGCAATATCCTGGACACCTTCTCGACTGGGCAGTACACGACTGCGTCATTCCATGTTGCCGTCAGGTGTCCGCGTCTATCCTAGAAATGTTCTCGACTTGACTGGAGTGGTCGCGTTTGAGGTAGAAAGATGAACCTCAGCTAGGCCTTAGCATTATTCCATTGGAGCCGAGAAGGTCGAGGGTTCAAGTCCAAGTCCAGCCACCTGCATATTTCCAGTGTTCGGGCTGTAACTCCTGGGGCTCTGTGTCCTAAGTGAGATGATGGCAGAAATAGCATTATAATACATGTATCTACTTTCTGAAAAACAAAAAGTATATGCAAGTTATGTTGTAGGCTCAGAAGAAGAGTCCAACAGCTGGGAGGTCACGTCTTGTGACATATGGTCACATGCAGAATTCGCGTCGAACATTCAGATAAGTATACCACGTTAGTGCAATAGAATTTCTGGATATACAACATTGACCGTACGACAACTGCGCGCATTCTCCGGTAGGAGGATTCTAATCCGTTGACTGGAGGTAACACGTGAGAGCGCGACATACAGTTGTCCATGTGAGAACACTGGCGTCCTCAAATCCAATCCAACCATCTTCAGCGACTGTCCCTGCGACTTATGAACAGACATGGCAAAGGCCAACCGACACGGGAACTGCTGGCGCTTGAAATTCACTGACAGAGCTGCTTGATCGGATGGTATAAGCACAATCCGCGGAATGAATGCATGTTCGCCATGGTGGTCACCTCCAATGATTTTGACCTCAAGCACTCGGGTGCGGACTTGTACCAGAACCATGCGGGTGCCGTTACAGAGACCATGAACCGGTGCTAGATTGCGAAGGAGAATAAGAGGACACCCGATCTTGACATGAAGCTCGCCAGGAGGTAATCCAGATGGATCAAGCTGGCGAAGAAGTTCCGGCGGCAGTGGAGCACCACCCTTGTCGTCAAGAAGGGCATCAGCACTGTAAAAAACCAACTCTTCCCCCGGCATCCTCTCCAGAACCTCCGAGTTGATAGCGTATACATCAACATTACGTGGCGCAAGAATAGCACGGTCAAGGAAGTACTCCGGTGCAGGAGCAGTACCAAGGTCTGGGCGTATGTCGGCATATATATACTCCAGAAGAGAGTTATAATCTTTGATACGCATTGTTGATGGGAATGGAATAGTCGAGTCTTGCATATTAATGTTGTCGCCATTCCCAACGGTAAGCAGCCACTTCGCGAAATCTTGTTCAGCTAGATCCTGTCCGAGACGCATGTTCTGGTGTAGGCGAAGCAGGTGAAAATATGGCCAGAGGTAGGAACGCTGGAGTGAGGCGGTAATGATGTCTTCTCGACTGCCATGGACAACAACAGGAAGGAGTTGTTTGAAGTCACCACCGAGAACGGTAGTGATACCGCCAAATGGTAGATCCATCGAATCTCGAAGATCACGAATGGTGCGATCAACAGCCTCGAACGCAAACTTATGCTGCATTGGGGCCTCGTCGTATATGATAAGCCGCGTATGACGGATGAGTTCTCCACGGGGACTGCGTTTGTCAATGGAGCATGTCGATTGACCTGGTTACATGTTAAACACGTTAATCTCAGAAAGACTATGAGGCTCACACACCAGTTAAACCATCAATAGGTATTTTAAACATTGAGTGGCCCGTTCGACCACCAGGAAGAATCAGAGCCGCAATCCCAGTCGAGGCAACACATAACACAATCCAGCCTTCTCCTCGTACAGCGTGTGCCAAGGTTGCGTACACGAAAGTCTTGCCTGTTCCGCCATGACCGTCAAGGAAGAAGAGCCGCCCATCCTGCGCCATGACCGAGTCCATGACAGCGTCATATGCTGCTCGCTGCTCGATATTCATCAGACCTAGGTGTTCCTCAGCCGCTGCATGCTCGTTATCACGGTGGTAATTAAGCTGCTCGGCAATAAGTGAATTTTCTGCGACGCGATTCCAACGATCTCTATGGGATTTGGGCATGGTAGAGAAATCATCGAGTGAGTGACCGGTCTCCTCTAATAAGGTGTCGATGAGAAAGAGACCGTAGTCGAAGACATCCGCCTGTGAAGGATGGGCGATACCAGTTCGGATGAGGCGGTATTCTAAGTCGTCCGTGATATGGACTCGAAATTCCTCCCAAAGCTTCTCTGGTTTTGTCGGTGAGCAAAACAGCAGGATGGTAACAAAGAGCTGTCGTAATTGAGCACCGGACTTAATCAGTCGGGCCTCTTCCAAGCACTGCCTCCATTCTCTGTCATCAGCGAGTAGGCCGCGAGCGATGCAAGCATCACGATATGTGTCGAAAGTGATGTGATTTACAATTCGAAGGTCCTGGAAAGACTTTGGACCACGAACGACAGTGAGCAAAAGGCGAAGATAAAAGCGCTCGCTGCCATTAGGAGGAATATAATACATGCGACCAATCGAAAAGTTCTGCTGGCGGGGTTTCCACCGTGCAGGAATGTTCTGCTTCCGGTTGGCCTTTTGAAAGACGTAGTGCTCGGAAAATTGCTCATAGACATATTTCCGAGCCTCCCGTCCCGCATCGCCGTCGTCCGCATTTGCGTTGAAGAACGCCGTGAGGGTTGTATCGGAAAAGGATGCATTAGCAAGAATATGTGCCGGATCGTCGTTAGGATCGAATGAGACCATCTGTTCACGTTCTAGATGAACTTGGAGAGGTTGAACAGATGGTTCCTGGTGGTGAATGTCAAAATGAAAGGTTCTCCAAGATGCTTCGGATGCAGAGAAGTAACGTCCTTCGATGTAGAGCTTGATCTCATCACGCTCGCCCACCTCGAGACTGCCACGGTCGGGACCCTTGTGGATGTACTTTACGGTGTACTTGACGGCGGCGATGGTGGCGGCACATTCGACGTTAACGTGGCACTTGTATTTCAAGGAAAGGTACGGAGAGTATGGCACGACCCAGCTGTTGTCTACCCAATGATTCCCGACTTTGTACTTGCGCCCATCGTCAGGACGCTTGTACTTGGGGTAACCATTCTGATCCATGGTCGTGTATTCCTGAAAAGGTTTCGGGAAATTCTTGGTACACTTCCCGTCTGCCATACATGGACAATTCCAGTTCGCAGCGCCGCACGGACCATGGATCATGAAACTCTTCACAATCTCGAAGAGCTCAGGTTCCGTATCAGGATCTGGCCAGTATGCCCGTATACACGTGTCCACATCGTCTGGCGTATGCAGCTTATACCCATCGCGGAGGATCACCAATAGGTGCATGTGGGGTAGACCTCTCTTCTGGAACTCGATGGTATACACATAAGCAACTGCCTGCCCAAAGATGCCTCCCTTGTAGATGTCGTTGATAATCTCGGTCTTCTTTGCTTTGAAGACGCGCGACACCAGTTCGGGTCGATCGTAGGCGGTCTGCCCCGGCAGTAACTCCCGCGTAATCTCGTCCCAGTTGGGATTGGCAGTGACAGTGATGAAGAGATCGACTTTCGTATAGCGGCGAACTAACGCCATTGCATCCTGAAATCGCTGGTGCATGTATCGCGGACCGCCAATATACGATGACGGAAGCAACACCCGTTGACCGATGTCATTCAGTTCGTGATCTCCACTTGTCACCGCATCCTCGAATCCAGAGTACAGCGTTCGGCGAAAGTCCTTTTGGTGTTCTCGCATATAGCGCAAACGACTCTGGTCTGCAGACGCCCACATATCCACCAGCCACCGCTGGAAGAGGCGTCCACTACGAATGAGAAGAGAAAATTCGCCAGGACGCGTGTGGAGATAGTACGCGACATAGCGCATCAGGGTAAGCCGAGAAGGCGCATCCGAATCAGGATTATGGAGATGCATCTCTGGATGCCAGCCTGGCTCGCCATGAGGAAAAAGAAGGACATAATGGAGGGGAGCATAAGAAGGATGTGTTTCATAGATTCGCTGTAGCGGGAATTCACCGTTGGGAGTCCGCAGGCGTAGAACAATATCACGACGATCAACGGGCGTGTTCTCATCACCAGGGATAAGGGCAGCAATCTCGTCGACGCGAGGTTCATTATATCGACGGGCATCCTGACCGGGAAGTAATCGAAGACGAACAGAAAAATTCTCCGCACCACCATTTTCCTCGATAATCTCGTTTGCTCGAAGGTATAGATCAGAGTACACATGGGTACGCTGCAGCATCTCCTGTAAGACGCGCATGGTACTGTGCAGGGTCACGTACTCGGACACCCTACGAACTCGGACAATCGTGAAGAGCACGCGCTACAGCTCTTTTCACACCATAAATCCACAACTATTTTATTATGAAGTCTGTACCCTACATCTGTGTCAATTTTTATGGATCCTGGCTATGAAATGGGCTCAGGAATGAAAGATCAGTCCAAAATTGTCCGATTTGCGAAGGAATTAGTACTCAGAAGCTTGTCTCGCCGTGTAGCTCCTTCTGGCTGCATCCCTTGCCCTACTTGCACTATAGATACTTCAACATACCCATGCTGAGCAAAATTTAGGCCCGGATGCAACTGTACGAGGCCTTGGAGGACAGCCAGAATCGAGTGTCCGAGTTCTCTGATCGGACCTCATATCGATCGATCCGTTGAAATCATTACAGAACAGTTCTCATTGACGTCTACACCGCATCTACAAGACTGGTAAATGTGTCTACAAGCATTCTGAAATACTGGAGTGCACAACAGCTATCTTCTGTGGTCGAAGAGGTGCCCTAGGTGCCAAAGATTGGAATTGATTGCTTACGTGTCCGAGTACGTGACCCTGCACAGTATGCACATCAAGGTTTTCATTTCGCTGCATCCGCACGCGAAGAGCGGCCTGTGGATCCAGGATGTACAACTGTGCATATGAAGGGGCACTATTGTCAAGGGGAAGAAGAGAACCGGACCAGTGTCTTAATTCGCCATGAATACGGAACACTGGTTGACCACGCCCGACATGGTTTACGGAATTGTCGACATTGACACCGACCGATGTGAAGGCCAGAGCGGAGTTGTACTGCGAGATGTTCTCGCGAAACATCTTTGCTTCACGAGTATGGCCTATGATCAGGTCTTGTAGCTCATTTGGCGGGTCAAGTGGCGCGGACAGCCGAACCTTGCCATGATCGCAGCATGTTCCAAAGTGGGGGCTGGTCATCGAAGAGTCCACTCGCCGCTCGGCCATCCAGTGTAATGCATTACAGTGTCGGCATACCACATTCATCATGCCCAAGTCATGGCGAATGATATCATATTCATGAAAGGGGCGGCGAGCGGCACATAACGTTCCTACAGAATTAACGAATGGATTATGATCTAGTAAACAGCGTTGAAGTGAAGCAAACAAACAACTGATTAACATGAACTTACAAACAACACGCATTTCTGCATTTCTTTCTCGGTCCTCGTGCTCTTCTCGATGAGCGTCACGTTCGTTACCGTCCTCATGCCGTCCTTCTTGATCGTCTTCCTCAATCCTTTGATTCACGCTCACGACGCGCTGAGTCACCGGTGGGGTTTGAAGTTGGTTTTTGGCGCGTAAAGAATGGTCTAGAGGTGCGCCGCGAATGTGCCGGAGAACATCCTCCAAGTCGAGCCGAGGACCCATCTACAATTGTTTGAATGTGGCGAGATGCATAAACGGAAGGAACACTCACATTATGAGTGGAAGATTGTGTTGCTGGTGGTGTCGCTAGACCGCCTGCTTGTGCCTCCTGAACCAGTTAATTAATGAAGAAGGAATGACCTTGATTGCTTACTCTTTGTTCCTTTTCAGCGCGTTCTCTCTCCCGTCTCCTCTGCTGGCCTAGAGATCGCGCAATCTCTGGAGGCGGCTTGCGTTTCGAATTCTTCTCCTGGCGTTCCTTCGCACGACGTCGGCGTTGACCAAGCACATACGCGCTGAGTTTCTCCGTCGATTCCGAGTGAGGTGGATTGCCGTCGGAGGGGTCGTTTTCGTTTTCTTGGAACGTTATGTCCTCCAATGGTTGACGTAGAGATGATGTGGACGGTTGCTTATGTCTCGGGGAACCTTGAATATCTTCGCCGCGGGTTGCAGCTCGAACACCTGCACGGGCGGCTTGGTCCTCTGGAGGTATTGACGGCTCAGAAGGTCCTGAAGCGGGTGCACTGTTTGTGTTGGCAGGCTGTGATGTAGGAAAGGGCTCCTAGGATCTGTTAGTATGGAAGTAAAAGCAAAAGGTATTTCTCGTTCACGTCGACGTCTCTGGCCAATTTGCGCCCTTGTCAAGGAGGCCTCTTCCGGCCTTTTCTGTATCGCCCATGAAGTTGTTCATCATAGTCTACGTGAATTTATCGGCACATACCTTTGCATTGCTCAAACCCACAGGTGCGCTAGAAAGCAGCGGATCTTTGCGCGAAAAAGCAGGAAGATTCGGGGGTGAAGGCGCGACGTTCTCATTCTGAGGATTCGGAACTCGTCGGCGATGAGGGCTGCTTGGAGGATGGCTGCATCGAAAACTTTCGCGCTGTTCTTGAAACTTGTCCGTGTCATTCCTACAGCTCATTAGCACCATAAAATTCGGAGAAAAAGGACAAACTCACATTTCTGAAGGCTACAAAGCTACCCGAGGGAACCAACTGCAAGACGTGGAGA
Organism: Hymenopellis raphanipes; assembly: GCA_003314085.1. Taxonomy (NCBI): domain Eukaryota; kingdom Fungi; phylum Basidiomycota; class Agaricomycetes; order Agaricales; family Physalacriaceae; genus Hymenopellis; species Hymenopellis raphanipes. Next base: position 16,327 of record QLPD01004887.1, read on the forward strand.
TGGCAGTCTCAGAGAAGACGCGTCGCGGCACACAGACACGTAACGGCCTGGAAGAATCGCAGGCCCTGGATCCAGCAAAGACCCACAAAGATCCACAAACATTGGTTTCAAGTCTAGTACGATCCATTTCCCGGCCCTTCCGCGTATACAGTCGCGCGGGTCACCTAGGTCGAGGCTTCAAATATGGTCCGGTGGCCAGGACAACACGGTAACTCGGTCGGTCCACCGACTTGCAAAGCATCAGGTCGCGAGAAAATGACCGGGAACAACGTTGAAAGAGTCAAATGTTTGCCTTTGACGGTGTTCATTATTTTGCGTTGGTGGATGGAATCAAGCGGCAAACGGAGTTTGAAAAGCCGGGTTTGGACAGGCTTGGATCAGTTGGTGCTCCAGTAGACGGATTTGTAAAAATTGGGTATAGAGAATAAGTCTACGGGTTGTCTAGAGATATTCCAGCATGTTTTTCAGAGGACTTTGCTTGTGATGAAGGCAGCATACACATTTTCATTTGTGTCGGCGGTTTGTCGTCATTTCACGTGACAACCTTCCTTTGTATTATAGGATGCGTTTACAGCATGTCCACGTGTATCAAACACAGCATGTCAACTATAGCTGCTTGTGCGGCTCGGAGAGATAAAAATATACTGCCAGAAGTGCACCGCCAAGCAGAGAAAGGAGTCAATCCCCTCCTTCGTGTAAGTAGGCGTGTCTTCCAACAGGCTCCACTCGATGAAATGCCGATTCGTGGGAGAACAGAGCTGGAAACGTGAATCTTGGATTGGCGCTAGCAGAATGCGTGTTCAATAGAGTCTTGAAGCATGAGGCCCGTAGAAGAAGAAAGTCGCGGAGATTTCGAACTTCCGAAGGGCTTTTGCCGCCGCGACCAAGCCTGCACCAACAAATGCAGAAAGAATTTGGGTTGGAGTAATTACCATGTTCTTGGGAAGTTGTAGCCACCACGTTTCATAATATTTCTCCAGCGCGAAGGAAGTGTTCCCTTCAAAATTCGAGTCATGGTGATGGAATGAAACGATAGCATGATGTCACTGTCACATCAGATGACCGTGTCACAAGCGTTTTTTATACCACCAGCACCACCACCACCACCACCACCGCCACTACTGTCTGTACGGCTGCATGATACTCTGAAGCTCATTATACAGCTCCCCAATAAACACCTTTAATTTCCTACCTCAAATGCCACCTCAGCCATTACCACCTTTCACCCTACCATCCTTCACTCCAGCTGGTGAAGCCGCCCCCGATGCCATCGTCGAGCAGGCGAGCCCCGTGGCTGGCATCCAACTCCTCGTATGGGGCCTCGACCGTACCACTGAACGCTCTGCCTTGGAAAATTTTACCGCCTCCTATCCCTCGATCCTTACCGCTGCCTCAGACGCCGGCGACCCACCCTTCCTTCCCTCGTGGCAGGACCTAAAAGTCGCCCTCGGTAGTGCCAAGCGCAGTGTCGACTATGTGTTCATCTCCCTTCGAGACGATTTTTCCCCCGACCCCCGGCCGGACATTCTCAGCCAGCTCAAGGATATCATTAACGACCGTTCGCCGTTCTCAGCTGATTGGAACGTAGGCGACACAGACAAGGCTCGGCGCCTATACTTTCTGCCTGGCAGTCAAGGTGCTGAGATGGTTAAAGGACGGGTTGAAGCTGCCCTTGCCCAGCGGTCCATCCCCTACCAGCATTCCTTCATTATGAGGGCCCCGTCCGGCGACCGTGTCGCTTTTGACCTGCTGCAGCGGCAACATGTCCGCGAGCTGCTCGAGAACCCCATCATCATAAACCAAACCACGTATCACGCCCATCCGCCTAGGTTCGTTATACCCAAGTTCGGGTACGACGTCGCTATTACGGGTTGTGGCAGCATTGGTCATTTCAAGCCTGGCATGGACAGCGTCATCAGGAGTCACTTCGACGGCCAGGATGTCATTGCTCACAGTCGCATGGAGCTCGATGGAGATGCCTACGTCGTTATAATGCGCACCCCCGAGCTTGCTGCCCAGCTTGTCGAGAGCACACTGCCCAATCCTTCCGGTGTCCCTTCAAATATTGCTTTATCCTCTCCTCTTTACCTATGGTATTTTAATGCTCGCTCGTGCCCCGCTCAAGCCCGCTTCCTCGACATGGATTCCTCCTCGCGCGATGGAACGGCCATACAGGCACAGTTCGAGCTGTTGCGCGACCAGGTGAACTTGGGAGCTACTAACTTTTCAATTGTAGCCCAACAGCAGAGCGACCAGATCGCGGAGATCCGCAAGACTAGTGCCGACCTTCAGCATGCGATGGCTCTTGCGAGTGGACTTACCGATGCTCGCCTTCGGGTTTTAGCTGGTGAAGGTAATCTTGCGAGGCTCGAGGCTGACAAGTCGACGAAAGAGATGATGCTGTTGTTCGCCGCAAAGAACCCTGAGCTGGCTCCCGCGTTCAGGGCGTCTTTGGAAGCTGTGCAGCGTAACATCGTCCTCGCCACTCGTGAGTGCACTGCTGCCCGAACTGAGCTTGACAATTTGAAGGCTCGCAACCAAGCGCGCCTTCTCGCTCAGCCGGCCCTGACCCCGCCTCATGCAGTGGAGGGTCCTCCGACGAATCGTCAGCGCCTCGATGACCGCATGAATGAGGTGCGTCCTTCTGTTTGTCTTCCTTCTTCTTATCCGAATCAACCTACCATGTGTAGGAATGAGGCTGAGGCTTACGATGGACTGCCGGTTAAAATTACTGGGGTGTCCTGGTTGTATTTCTTATTGGTATCAATATTATGCTTTTTGCTCTTCCTCGCCCGCCTCTCAAAACTTTCTTGCATTTCTTTCTTTCTGAATCCTTCTTCGACCTTCCCGCGCCATATGTGCCTTGCTCTAATTGTGGTGCTCTTCTCCTTGCCCGTCGCCCTGGCGTCCGCCCCTTCTACATCAGCGTTTACTACCTTGGCGCTCAATGCGAATGGTTTTGCGGCTGCTGTTCATCTCGAATATAGGTCTGGGGCTTAGGTCTACTATAGTTAACTAAAGGGCATATGGTTAACCTAGAGCTTAAAAGTCGTCAATATAGTCAAGCTAACTCAACACACAGTTCACCCCTACATGCATTCTCAAGTTAACTTTGAGTTACCTGCAGTTAACCTGAATTACCTGGAGTATAGCTTAAGTTGCATTTGTATTAACCAGAGTTATTTTCGAGTTATTTCAAGTAATCTATTAGTTAACTTAAAATATCTCCAAAATAATTTAAGTTAAATTTATATCATGAAATAATTTACTTGTTAACTTAGTCTTACCTTAAGTGCAAACAAGTTAGATAAGATAAATCAAAAAAGCGAAAACCAAATGCGAGGGATTAGATTGGGTGTACAATATCAAAGGAGCGTGTTTAAAAGTGAGTGTAGAGTAAACTAATATCTAATCGTCATCCTCCTCCATAGCGGCGATAGCAGAGGCCTCCAAGGCTTCATAGTCGATATCATCATCGCCGTCATTCTCCAAACCAAGAATGCACGCCTTGTTGGAATGAGTCCTAAAAGCAGAATAAGTATAAGAGTTTTCAGAGTTAAGAAACATACATGATTCGCTTGAAATCACCCTTCTGAAGCCGGGCAGTATAGGTGGGCATGCGCTGCAGCATAGTATCGAAGGAGGCTGTATGTGCAAGGTAGCGAGAGCGAACAGCGGCAGTGAAATCGGTATGCTCATAGGACCCAGAGATCCACTGTTTCAAAGCGAACTCGTACTAAAAAATATTAGATAGTATAAAAAGATAAGATGACGACGTACCACTGTGGCAACAAGAGCATAGACCTGCTTGGGCACAGACTTCTGGTCAATCATGTACCTAAGAACCTCGGAGTCTGCGGTACCACGACCGGTAACAAATTGAAGACGAGTAAGCGTTTCGAAGATGGGAGAGCCCCATGGTTGGTTTCGATCAACAGTTGCGGCCTACAACTTGATATTAGTCAAGTAACAAGTAGCTGAATGAAAAATACCTCGAGGTTGATCCCGCCGAACCTAAAATTTCCCTTCTCGAGCAACCAGTGGACGCGCTCCTTGATTTGTGCCTCATCCAGCTTGCCTGGAATCCCAAAGTGCCCAGCGATGTCAGCGCGACCTTTGGCGATAAGCGTATTGAGGAGGCCGGCTTGGGCATATCCCACCTAAATAATAGATCAGATAAACAGAGCTAGAAGAAAGAGAGGCGTACATATGTTGCAAGCTCATAGAGCTGAGAGGGATGAGCACAGAGGCGCTCCCATGTTGCCATGAACTCGGGATTGGTAGCCTCCTCCGTGGCAGTATTCTTGATGGTCTCAATGAGGAATTCCATACGAGCGTCGGGATGGGGATAGGCATTGACGACGGCTGTCTCCCGACGTGCGAACTTCTTGCTGGCATCCCCAAGACGTGCACGACGGGGAGTCAGTACCTTACGAGTGACCTTGTACGTCCTAGCCTTGGCAACAGTCGGAGAGCGGTACTGCTTGGCGTGGTGAGAAGAGGAATCAAGACGCTGGCGCTTGGAAACAGGAGAGGAGTCCTCGGAAATCGAGCTTTGGCGACGACGCTTGTTCTTGGGCGTGATAGGAGTGACGTCTTCAACGTCCATCTGAAAGTAGATGAGAAGAAATCATAGAGAAGTAATGATTACGCGCCTCATCATCGCTGCTCTGATCCGCATCTTGCATAACAATGTCGTCAACCTCCATCTCTTCGGGGCCCTCCTCCTCATCATCGTCGTCAGCATGGGGATCGAGGTTGCGCTCCTCCTCCTCAGCCTTGATGAAAGAATCCTCTTCCTCGTCGTCGTTGTCCTTGTAGAAGTTCTTGACAATGTTCTTCTTGATGATGGTCTTCGCGCGCTCTAGAAATCCAATATTAGCGCGTTGTACACATAAAATATAAGATAAAACAAACCGTCAACAAAGCTGTTGGAGCCAGAAGGGCCAAACCATTGCTCGAGCTCCTCGTCCCCAGGGGCAGAGTAAGACGACTTAGGCATAGTCTCCTCATCTTCGTCGTCACCGTTGTCCTTGGCCTTGAGAGCGTCGGCCTTCGCACGAATGGCTAAAAGTAAAAATAAGTATAGCTGAATAAAAAATACTGCCAGATACCTTGTTGACGCTGCTCCTCCTTCTCGCGTTTCTCTTCTTTCTGGCGACGGGTGAGCTCGCTCAGAACAGCCTTCTCGGAGGCAGAGAGACCGCTGCCAGAGGCTGTAGATTTAGCGGAGGAGGAAGAGGTAAAGGGAAGAGACGTCTGCCGGGTGTGTTCGACCTTGCCATGTGCAGCGAGGACGGGTGGCGCGAGACGGGGTTCCTTGGACTTCTTGACCGCCTTACCCTTGTCCTTGGACTTGCGGGCGCCAGACGCGGAAGAACCGTCTAGCTTGACAGGTGTCGCAATGTTGTGAGGGTCGTTGACCTTGGCCGAAGGTTTGCGGTTGCGCTTCTCGCGCCGGTCGTCCTTGGGAGGAGACATTAGATATAGTAAAGAGAGTGTGTGTGGGGAGGGAAAGAAAGAAAGAGTATTGGAGAACGACGCACAGAACCGCCTAATAAATTTTCTTTACCATTCCCACGCCTTGCTCTATGAAAGCCTAGACAAGCAACCACCTAAGCGAGCTCCAACTAGAACGTAATAAAAACGGCGCACAATGGTCTAGCTGAGCAGCGGTGTGCAAGACGGAGATGAAAGAGAGGCCTCATGGTGGTGGTTGAGATGAAACCCGCAGCTCACATGACTGGTTGATCATAAAACGTCAACATGGGAAACTCACCATGTAAGATCAACAGTCAGAATTTACTATTCAACCAGCTCTAATCTTCAGGCGTTAAAGAAAATGTTATTTAGATATCGTACTTTGCAGCGAAATCAGACCACTTGGTCATTTTATCAAGCGCATTCGTCCAACGTGTTTCCCGCTCCTGCCACCACGCCTCCTTCTCCTCCTCTGACATCTTCGGCCAAATATCGGAAATGAACTGCTTGTCAGTCATGCAGCCGTTGCGGACATAGCGAAATAGCCCTCCGGCGGAGAAGTGCACGACTGACATGCGCTCCTCCCCTTGGCAGATACTGATGTTGGAATGTGTCAAAAGAGCAGAGGGAAGCAAAATACTAGCACCCGGCGGAAAGCGAATGATAAGACCTAGATCCCAAACAATAAGATGACCGCCCTTATCTGGGTCGTAGTTACCAAGTGCAGTAACCGCACACCACGCCCAAGCCAGGTTGCCCTGGTCTGTATGAGGCCAGGTAACGGAGTTCTCGGCATTGTTACTTGTTTCGCCTGCCCAGAACGTTCCCGGAATCCCACCCACGGATCCGCAATTTCAGGGAGTACACCGACCAGAGTCTTGATATCCTCCATGCACTCCCCATGAATAGTCGGCTGAAATGTTTTAAACAGATCTACATCGTATGAGTACATAGCATGTCTCGCAGAGGAGGAAACACTTACGGTTGGTCCATCCAGCAATCCGCTCGAGGCCAGGATCAGAAAGACTCTCTTGAATTGCGTCAGCCTCATCTTCGTGTTGACGAAGAATGGAAGGTTCCATTTGACCACCGCCAAAAGACGCCCCAGCCGTATATTCTTGAAAGGGACCACGACGGTGCCTGCGGTATTTGGTCCTTCCTCGAACATGGCGAAAGGACGACTCGGCACTCCGAATGGCGTCAGAGTACGACATACCTTACTTACCAGGTTGGTCCCGAGGACGCCCACCCAGAAGCATAATAATGCGTTCCTCTGCGTCAACAATAGCTCGCGTTTTCCTAAAAGGCATAGTTAGAATACGTATGTCAGGCAGATATATACGTACCGCCCATTCCAATAAACCATCTTCAGCACTCCTAACTTCTGTGCCTCTTCCAGAGATAGGTCGCGTCGCGGAATATCTTGCGTACGACCTATCCAGCCTGGTGCGGTGATTGGAGCGTCTTCGAGGTCGTAATCCTCCACGACCAGTGGTTCGTCCATCTCAGCAAGACGACGCTTGGTGACACCCTTCATAGGCGAGCTCGAGCTCGAGCCAGAGGGCGCACTCGGAATGGATGAAGATGTGTCGCCCTCCCTCCTAGTTCTCCGCTTCTCCCTCTGAGCATAGTTCTTGTTCCGACGGTGCAGATTGAACTTTTCAGCGAGACCCAGTGTATATGACATGGAGCCGTCCGAGAGGTCTGCTGGTGAAGGTAGGGGAGACGATGAACGGGAGGGCATAGTTGACGATGATGGTGAGGGCGTTGCTGAAGGAAAAGGGGACGACCCAGCTGAATGAGAGCGTGAGGGCGATGGTGATGGCGAGGATGCAGATGAGCGTGGAAAGTGAGGAGAAAGTAGTGATGGGTCAGATCCACCAGATTCTGCCTTCAGGCGTGAAGCGCTCTGGGATCGTTTAACTCCCTTGACCGGAATACCCTGGGGATAGCCTTCGTGATCTGGCAGATCTGCATCGGATGGAGCAGATCCATCGTCTCGAGCATTTCTCATCCAAGCCTCCTCCTGGGCCCGGGCAGTTTCACGAAGAGAAGCGGCGACATCGTAGGTGGGTGCATGAATGGGGGTGCCAACATCAACGTTGTACTCAGAGAAAATGCGCTTCGAGCGCGTTGTCCGCCCAGCATATAGGTTGGGTTCACTCCCGGAGGACGGCGCTGTT
>QLPD01004890.1:0-35624 GCA_003314085.1 Hymenopellis raphanipes
TTGTTGCCACCATCCTATCTGTATGTATTGCTCTGCTACCACCATCCATCCCATCCAATTGCATTCCACTCCCATCCATTTATCCTGCATTTGCATCGATCCTTCGTTTTCTCTACTGATATTTTTTTTGCCTCTTTGTATTTTACTTACGACTGCATCCTCTTTGACACGAATGGAAATGACTTTGAACATCCCTTCGGCCGAGCGCTTGAAGATCAGAACGCTTTTGAACTACACTTCCATGTGGCTGTGTAAATTTTTGGGCCGACGCTGTTTCTCTACTTTGACCATGCTTCGCCCATCCAAGGGCATTCTTGCGACGATCCCCCCTCCGTATGTTCAATACTAGAGCCAAGTGTCCAAAGTTCAAATCCAAGCCTCTGTTGCAGCATTCCCCAGGCGTACCAATGGGCCGCTTCTTATCAGGCGACGACCGAAAGACCGCTGCTCGACATGTCTCAAGGTGTCCCTCGCAATCCCCCAGAACTAGAATTACAGAAAGCGATAACGGACGCGACGTCTGCTGGAGCATGGGGATATTGTCCGGCTGAGGGGGAGTTGTCACTCAGGGAATCTCTGGTTACAGAGATGAGAGCGACTTACAGCACCGATGATCCAAACGCGGTCGATATCACGCCCGACGACGTGGCCATTACAGCTGGATGTAATATGGCATTTGTTGCTGCAGTCATGGCCCTTGCAGATCATGGCGATGAAGTCATCTTGCCTGTTCCTTGGTGAGTTTATCTTGCCTCATCTATATGCGCGTTTCATTGGTTCATTCAGGTATTTCAATCACCAGTACGTTCTCCACATCTATCCTTTTAAGATGCTGTTAAGAATGTCGCCTTGCAGAATGACGCTCACATTACTTGGAATCAAGCCCGTGCCTCTGGTGACCACCGCGGACGAGGAATTTCTGCCGTCACCGCAAAAGTGCAAAGCGTTGATAACCTCGAAGACTAAGGCCATTGCGCTCGTTACACCCAACAATCCTGTAAGTTACGCGTATCTAGTCTGGCTGGGTCCAGTTTCTCACCCGCTGACAGACGGGCGCTATATACTCCCCTTCTCTCCTCACCGAATTCTCAAATCTTGCCAAAGACGCGGGCATAGCTCTCATCATAGACGAGACCTACCGTGATTTCATCACATCCGGCCCTCCCCACGACATATTTCATCCCACTAAAGAATGGCGGTCACATCTCGTTCAATTATACTCCTTCTCCAAATCATACCGGATACCTGGACACAGACTCGGTGCTCTCGTGGCATCACCATCTCTCCTAACACATATCAAGACAGTTTTAGATTGTTTACAGATCTGCGCACCTCGTGTGCCGCAGATAGCCCTTGCGCCTCTGTTTCCCTCGCTTCGCACTTCGATTAGGGATATGGCCGTACAGCTGCAGCATCGACATGCGGTGTTCAGGCAGCATTTGCCATCGGCGTGGAAAACGGGTACGCCAGCAGAGACGGCGGGAGGGTATTACGCGTTTGTGCGACATCCGTTTCAAGGGAAGACTTCGGTGGAGGTGGCGAAGCGGTTGGCGGTAGAGATGGGTGTGATTTGCTTACCGGGAGGTTTCTTTTGTGATGAGGGAGAAGAAGGGACGCAGAAGTGGGTGCGGTTCTCTGTCGCGAACGTTGATGATGAGAAGGTCATTGCGGTTTGTAGAAGATTGAAGGAAGCTGAGACTATATTTGCCTGGAAGCTAGACGTGTAGACTTACATTACTGTGTTGTAATGGCTACTACTTACTATCTAAATTGGCTCTGGGGACACGTCAGTCGGGCTCATCGTCAAAATTACGCGCATAAGTTACTTACTAGGCAACTCCCTTTCGAACCAGAGTCCCAAGTTCACGTCAGACTGGAATTGATCCATACTATGACGTCCTGTAAAGTGGATCACGAAGTTATAAAATTGGGATCTGTTTTCTCGATGTCTGCTCGTTCTCTTATGCTATCAGTGTGGCGCAATAATCCTGCTTGTTCATCATCAAGTACATTAAGAAGTTTGTACTGTTTTAGGATTCTACATCTGATGCGCTGACGATTGTATTTTATCAGACTTGTGTAGTGCCACTGGGTTCCAATTTCCGGTGGAATCTAGAGAGTCACGGAAATGAGTGACACGATCATGTAATGTAGACGTGTCACGGCGGAGTTTGAAAACTCCCTATATAAGGGCGAAATTTTCTTTCTTCCTTCCTCAGTGTCCGACTCGACCATCGAAGTGCCAGCTTGTTGCGGCGGGCATTCACTTGTCCGTATGGCATTATCATCTCACAGTCGAGGGAGCGAAGATGCGTCCTTCGGGATTGCATTCACCAGAAGGATCACCACTGTCTAGCTCATTCGTCCTTGAGACCACTTCGGTGTCGACTTGGGGGCGGGTTCGATGTAGGACGGCCGGTGAATCGTCATATTCCTGTATCCTACCGTAGTGCTGCTATGCGGCTTTGACGGTGTGGTAAACCATGACGAGTACATTCATATATAGTTACCTTGCTTTAGTCTGTAAACCTCCTTGTAATTTTTTTGCTTAGTCCCTTTTGTTCTCTTGCTGGAAGACTAAGTATGATCTTTTTTGAAGTGTTCATTCACCACGACGGGTTAGTGTTAAATGTGGCGTCAAAGTTGATTATATATGGTATGTGTATTATAGATGTGTAGTGTAAGCTGCAGTATACTGTGTCACCGTCATAAAGATAACAGTTGTTGGCGGCAAGGGTAGGCTAAGGTATAGATTTCATACGACATTCTTTCCAGTGCTAGACTTCGTTAAGCTTTCGATAAACCTAAATGTAGTGATAGACGTACGTCTCCTCATGCCGCCCAAATCCAGTTGTCGTGTAAACACCTGAGCAAGTCGAGAAGCGGCATAGTCTCGAATGCAAGTGCACTTGAGCAAGCGTTGATCCTTTCGGACTACTCGTGCCCACATCTTCCATGCCGTGAGTATTCGTACTTCCTCGCGCTTGCCGGGTATAGACACAATACCCGCTGTGTCGACACGAGTAGCATTCAAACGAAGAAAAGCGACCACTGTGTAACAATGAGACAAGTGCCTTTGAAAGAACAAGGCAAACGTACTCCAGCTCCTTATCCTCAGAAGATGAGGTATCTCGACTTTCCAGAGAAGAAGCACTAGATCTGCATGAGCACAAACATCGCGCACAGACGATAAATGATGGACCTACTATGTTTTATCGAACCCCATGTCACTACAGGACTCTGATACTCGTTGTGCCGGAGAAGATAGCACCTGAACATGCGCTCCCAAAAGACAGATGCAGTGCTCGTCTTTCCGTTGCCGGGCCAAGTAACTTCCAACTCTTTGTCAAAACGCGCCTTGTTCGCGTCGAGCCATAGATCCACTAGCGAATCATCAGTCTTTGAAGTACACGGAAGGAACAGCTGCTTTACCAAATGCGTTGACGATAAGTCCAATGTCCTCAGATGTCCTGCAGAACTCAAGATATCGAGAGACGGCAGAAGATTGGCCTGGTGGTGTCGCCTCATCGATTGCGACGCTCGGCGGCACAGACTCTGTATCGGACGCAGAAGGAATCGCTTCAGAAGGTACACTGTCCGATAAAGGGACGATTTGGGTGTCGTCCATTCTTGACGACGAAGCGACTGGTCGAGCAGTAGCCATCTCTTCGTTGATATTCGACAAATCTTGAATGATATCCGGGATTGTATCACGAGCATGCTGGGCCACAGTTGACGACGAGGAGGGTCTTTCGTTTGTCTGAGGCCGGCGCATAGGCGTTGAAGCTCTGGATAACAGGGAAATGGACACGGCAAGGTCACCGTCACTAATCGAAGACGGCGAAGCGGTTGGTCCTGGGACCGTCACTGTGTCAGTGGGAAGAGAAGCGGGCTGTTCATCATGTCCTCGAGGAGAAGTTGCCAACATCGGCGAGGCAATCAGGGCTTCGAGAGCAGCTTGACGAACGGGGTCATATCTCGCATAAGGAGGAGGTGGAGAGCGCAACCGTGTAGCAGTGCTTCGTTGACGGGGAAGTCCTGGAACAACGGTAGTATAAGTCGACCGGCGACTGGCGTTTGGGGTGGGTTCCGGTGTTTGAGAGCGAGGCATTGAGAGAAAAAAATGATATGGTCATCATTTGAGCATGCTCTGATTAATACATATACTCTTCAAAGTCTATTGTCAGAATATTGAACAAGGGCATCGGCTCGTTGCACCTTACTGGCTATTGTCTAGCATGGAGACGTTGTTCTTGCTGGCCTTGTTGTCGGCTACAACATTCCCTTGTTATCATTGCTCCTTGTTGTATGTAGGTGGTCTGAATCGTTGGCGCAGCTGTGGGTGGCACGAAGGAAGAAGGATGTGAAACGGGCCGTCGTGCCGAGCTTGAGCTTCATGAGTTCACTTTTTTCCTACATACATTATATACCGACTGTTGACGATCCTTGCAAAGTAATCTTTATTGTGCAGGATCGTCATTCCCTTCTTTTCTCGCGCCAACAAACGCTCCGAAAAACAATCAGATTGGTCGCATTTTGAGGCGCCTTATCCATATTCAACATCACTACGATAGTAGTGAACGTACTGTGGGATTGTCCTACAAAAATTGCCCGCTCCATACTCGTCCAGAACTTGTACAAACCAGTCGCCAGACCTCGCGCCAGTGGTGAGTAGACCACAATGGTGATTCCGAGCTCCTGGGCATTCTTAAGAACCGCATGTTTAGGATCCTCAATGTGCAGATTGAAGGGAGAAAATTCGACTTGGAGGGCAGAGATGGGATGCCCAGCGTGTGCGCGACGAAGGCCATCGGCGGTGCATTCTGACAGGCCATGTATTTAATCTTCTCGTGACTGTGGCGTGTTGATTGAAGGTGTTTTCAAACAGAAGGAGACGGGACAAACTTGAATAATTCCCCCCAGAGCGCGAATAGTTAATTCGATGGACATCGTTGTATTGACTCTACATTCCATTTCAGCCCAAGAACCATTAGTAAAATGTCCCAGTGATTATTGAGTCGTCGTCGTCGGGCTTGTTTGCCAATGATCTTCGAGATCAACGATCCCATTGCCTATCCCTGGACCTGAAGAAGAGTTCACATATATGCGTCAAGCTCATGCAACGGACGCGTTCTGTACTCCGGTATCTCTTAATCACCAGTCACTGCCAGCTGGACGTCATAGCATATCCACGAAACACAGATGGTGATATACATATGCCAGGGTATACGTTGTACAAGATGTGTGAGTGAATAAACTAATCTATAAAAATCATCAGTCGACGTCGCTTGGGAACGTTGGGGATAACAAACCAAATTGAGCAGTTCCATCAAACTGAGGAGGTCGCGGAGGCCCGGTCAGAACCATTCTCAATTTCCCCTGTTTTTGCAGGCAAGGGATATGATTCGTCAAGATCTTCATCGTCGTATGAACACTTTGCCATTTCTCGAATTCCACATCCAGTTGTTCAAAGCCTGGTCGCGCGCTGAGCTCGTTGTCCAATGATGTCCAATTGCCCCAGGTTATGTCGTCATCAACAACGCTCAAAGTCAAGACGAACTGAAGCAGGATCATCTCTTGGAAGATGATCTTACATGTCCGAAGGTTCTCTGTGGCGCCCATGAATTGTACAACCAAATCAGGAAGTAGCTCCGAGTCAGGTGGATTAGAACCACAGAGCTGAAGATTGCGAAGGAAAGGTAGCCTAGGAATGTGGTCGACCTTTACGTGGTACGTATTATCGTCCTTTGGTATGACTGAATTGAGGTGAGGTCAGTCCCTGGTGTGGCTTGCGGGCGAATAGAAAGATCTACCTTCCAGTCGCAAATCCTCAAGAGAATGCGCCAGGCGCTCAAGTGCCGTGCGGATGTTGGCCACATTGGATTTGTCACAGACGTAATACTTGAGTGAAAGGGCTTTCAGTTGTGTGAGATCAAGATTTGGAGTCGGCTTTCGAGGCATCGTTAGGCCATCCAGACCCGATACAACCTACGCACAATTAGTTGACGCGTACATGCAACTATTACAGCATATACGCGCCAGGGTTCTATTAGAGGCCACTGAATCGGTCCTAGGGCGCTTCTGGCGCGTATTCTTTGAGACCGACACCTCAGACCACGAGCGTTTAGCCGCGGAGTTCAAAGGCTGCAGGGTACGCTCTGTGCTCGAGGCGGGCACCTTCTCGGAGGCCAGTCTGCAGACCATATCGTCAGTCCATTTCTCACACAAGGAGGGATGCGCAGACGTACGCTGGAGCATCGTCCACTGTGTTGACCTCTTTGCCCTTCTGAAGGTTGGACATTCGAACTTGAGAAAGCCTGGATTTACGAGGCATGGCGTAGCTGGTGGTAGTGGTGGATTGGAGGGAAAAGGTAAATAAACAAAATCTCGTGACGGCGGTGAGGCGTGACCGGCATGTCAGCGCGGATCGCGATTAGATTGCTTTTTACTGCCATCATCATGGCTGAAAAACGCAAAGCAGAAGGAGGCGACAAGAAAAACAACAAGAAAAGATATCGTTCAGTTGGTAAATTTACATGTCCAGCTCTCCGTTCTTGACCATTGCTAGGATGGTACCCCAATATGGGGCAAACGCCACATCGACGGCCCTGGTGTCTGGGTGAGCTGTGAGTATCACTCATATTGCCAACTAAATCTCAATTATCACGCGGTAGGTGTTAAGGGAAAGGAAAAACAAGCTGTCGGAGAACTATACGATCTATTTGAATCGGTCAGACAGAAACGACATCTCCTTCTCCCGAAACTTGATTGGCTTTAGCTAGGATCTGAACTCTGGCCTCCTGAAGACGCTGATGGTCCAGCTGGATCAGATGACGACGACGACGCCGATAATGGACTGAGTATCGAGGAACAAATATCCAGGGAAGTCTCCGCCATCAAGAAACCTAAACGTGAACAGAGATTCTGTCAGTATGATCAGAAATCCGGGGCAAGTATGGCGCTAAATGACCTGGTGTTCCAGCAAATTGCCAGACTAACACAACCTGCGGTATGTACACCTATCGTTTCGTGTTCCTCCCTGACCGTCTTTCTTTCTTTCTAGTGATTTTCATGTCGTGTAAACGCCCAATAGATCCCGTCAGGTTGGTCGAAACACACATCGCCAACGTCCAACGTACAGGAGTAACACGTACTAGGTAGTTTCGTCTTCTCTTTCTTTGGCAAATTCAGACTGTCATGTTTTTTAGATATTGTCACCGTTTTGTGCCAGTATCAGGAAGCTGTGTAACAAATCTTCCTGAAATTCAAAGCCTTTGTCGCTCGATACTCGGCGAATTTTTCGCTCGCGATCCGGACAGGAAATACACGGTTAGCGCAATTCACTTGAAATCAAATCATGACTGATTCAGTTGGAATGTAGTATAAGATTGAGATGCGCACACGCAATCATACCGTACTGCCACGCGACACAATGATTAAGACCATTGCAGAATGTGTACCAGAGGGTCATACAGTCAATCTCAGCAATCCGGAGGTGTTCATTTTAGTTGAAGTGTTCAAGGTTCGTTTTGGTCATGCGTAGGAGTAGACACACTCACTTTCCGAGATTAGAGCGTCTTTGGGGTGTCGGTCACGAAGGAGTACTATAGTCTTTTGAAGTACAACGTTGTCGAGATCGCGAACCGACATGGCAAAGAAGGAGGTAAGTGCTAATTTCTGTCACCACTG
The DNA here is from genome assembly GCA_003314085.1 of Hymenopellis raphanipes. Lineage (NCBI taxonomy): Eukaryota > Fungi > Basidiomycota > Agaricomycetes > Agaricales > Physalacriaceae > Hymenopellis > Hymenopellis raphanipes. The sequence continues at coordinate 7,690 of QLPD01004890.1, forward strand.
TTAACGAACATGATTATATTATTTCTTCAGGTGCGACCAATGGTTCGGAGGAAAAGGCTGAAGACAAAGAAGTACATGTTATATCTACATGAGAATACTATTGTTATTATATGTGTACCGTACACTTGCGTAGTTCATTGTGGCTGTGTACCCTTCACCCTCTCACCATGAACACGACATGGTGACATGTCTGTTCATCTCCGGTGCGTTTTCTAAGCTGCCTACTGGGCGCAGAAACGCAGACCATTGATATCGTTGTGGGTGCTGCGCTGTCTTTCCCTTTACCGCTCAATGAATGCCACCCAGCGTTATCTATGCGCTTCCTTTTGTTTGAAAGAAAACTGCACAAAAGGACGCCGTGAAAGGGCTGCCTTGTTGGTTTATAACTGCGTCTGCGATGGACATCACGCCAGACTGCTCCATGATGGACGTCGACGAGTCGGAGGAGGTGCTATCTCAACTACCGCAAACCCAGGTGGGCTTGGCCTGGCAGGCTTCCCAGATTCCTGCCTTGCGCGTCATAGCAGCTCAAGAGCTCTTCCCGTGTAATTATCCCGCTTTTGGTTTGCTCCATTTCATCTCATCCTGCCCTTTCACAGCTTCGAAAAAACACCACCGCGACCAACCCACCCCCTTCCAACATTTCACCCACAATGAGTACTCGACGCCAGCTGCGCCAATGTCATCCACGTCTCATCGTGTCTCGACGCGACCTTTGAGGCGCACGACGTCTTCCACGTTAGAACTGAATCCAGAACCGCCAGTCATTGACCGCGATGTGCTCAAGATCATTGCTTCCCAGGTCGACGAGAAAACCAGGAGACGGAACAAACAGTTGGCGAAGGAATCTTCCAAGAAGAACCACAAACCCCGAATGTCCATGCCTCCCCCTTCCTCTAACCAGGCAACTTCGCGTCGTAGCGGAACACCCAACTCGTCCTTTGCCCCGGATTCACCTGCCTCAGACGCATCGATGCTCTCGGACTGTTCCATGGACATCGACTCTCCATCTAGCCTGTCGGCTAGTAGCTTTGCACGCGACTGCTTGGCTACGTCGACGTCCCGAAAGATGCCCCCTCCATCAGATGTTCCTCATCGCGTTACCGTCAAAGGTCACCGAGCCACCGAATCTCTTCCTGACAAACGGCCACCGGGATCCCCGAAACCTGCTGCTGTTCCAAAACAGCGAACTCCTGCTGTGGTTGTGAAGGGATCATCTCAACAACGCACTCAGGCCCAGACAGCTTCGAACGAGTCGCCGAAGCAGACAGTGAAGCCGGTGTCTCATCCCTCATCGCAGAACATGCCTTTGAAAGCGCGCTCGGGGCCTCCGCCTCTTGGCATGCGTCGAGCCGCAACGACTCCAATATGTTCAAAGCAACCCTCCTCTCAACAGAAGCCGTTCAAACCACCTCTTCTGCCGAGCAGTGTACCCATACAAGGGATAACAGTCAAGAAAGAGGAAGTAGATCCTCCTCCTTCACAAGATCCTGACTCTTCCTTCGATTTCGGTTCTTTCGATGAATTTGACCCCGACCTTTTAGATGAGGTATTATCTAAAGTTGAGGAGGAGAAGAAGCGCAAGAAGCCATCGCGATAATTTATGTTAGCATTTACTTGTATAGTTTCTCTCTTCTGCATTCCTCATCACGCACATGTACACCATATCTTCGCAACTCGATTATAAGTAGACAACGTTCTGCCTTGGTGCCTGCAGCTGGTACCAGTTGTATTTATCAGTCGCTGCTTCAAGTTGGTCGAACCCCATCTACACCTACTTAATACAATCATAGTTCTATGCAAGCATGCCTCTATTTCTGTAGTGCAGCCGTTAATATTTCTCGGAGAGATGTGACTAGATTGTCGACATCGCCACGCTTCTCGTCGACGACTGTGACACCCATGTGCCTGTAGAATGGTTAACGAAAGTGCTCTGCGACGATGCACAGAATGGTACGCACCCTATACGGAAGTACTTATCCTTGATGGCAGTGTGGAGGCCACCAGCCACGACGATGCCCTTCTTGCCCAACGGGCCAACAATATCAGCAGCAGTAATACCGGCAGGGAAGTGCAACTGTAGTTGAAGTCAAGAGTGAGAAAACATATGTAGAATAGATACGTACCGCCGTCATTCCATTGGCCGCATAGTTGGAGTCCAGAGGAACTTGCTTGATTCCGAATTCTGCAGCCACGCCTTTGATCTTCTGGCTGACTTGCTTGTGTAGTTTAAACCTCTCCTCAAGAGAAGGAGATGATTTCGTTATTTGGGTCAGTGAAGCGTGGAATGCGTAGATGAGGTTGACGGGAGGTGTCGCAAAGTAGGCGCCTGAGCCGCTTTCGTAGGCTTTCATGATCGGAAGCCATCTGTCCGTTTAAATTTAACTGAATGTTGCCTGGGACGAGGGAGAAAAGAAGAACTCACTTCTTCCAACTACCATAATACGACGTGACGGGCGTTTTGCGCGTCTCAAAGGTCTACGATTTCGAGAATAAGACCGGGGCTTGAAAGATATGCGCAAGCCACACCTTTATCGCGTTCTTACTCGCGACGAGGATACTGAGACCAGGGGGTGTTCCTAGACCTTTCTGGCTTGCAGTGAGGACAACATCGATATCCCAGTCATCCATCTTGATCTCTTCGCTCGCAACAGAGCAGACGCCATCCATAATCACCTAAGCCATCGTCAGTAAGAAGCGAATTAATGGATAGATACTAACCAAGGTCTCTGGCGAGACGCGCCTGACGGTCTCCACAATTGTCTTCGCGTCCGAAAGGACGCCGGTGGAGGTGTCAACATGAGTGAATGTCATGGCCTTGTACTTCTTAGCCTTGAGCGCAGTCTCTATTTCTTGCTGGCTAACGGCAGCTCCGATTTCAGCTTTGATTTGATCAACCTTTGCGCCATATGTCTCGAGACTGCGATGTATAAGTATGAGTACCGTCGCATAGGAGATGAAGAGAGTACGTGCCATTCCGTGAAGCTATCCCCAAAGTATCCACTGTGGAGGACCAGGACATTCTCACCCGGTTCCACGAGATTGGCAGCGACCTGTGGGGTATCAGATCAGCGTCGGAGGCGCGTAGAGGCACAGCACACACCTGGTCCCATCCAAGTGTTCCGCTGCCCGAGATCAAGAAGGGCTGGCCCTCCTTGGTGTAAAGCACCTCCCTACATCATCATGTCGAGTTGTTACAATGTCGACGGAATTATAAAGATCCGCGGCTGACCTGGTCATCCGGATGCAGTCTCCAAACACCGGGACAAAGTCGGGGGAGACATGGGACATGGATGGATGTGCATTTGCAAAAAGAACCTGGGGTTAGGCTTTAGAATGGCGGTGAATGGGTGGATTGGAGGGATCTTGCCTCATCGGCGACCTCGATGGGTCCGGGAATGCTGTGAACAGGTCAAACAGGCTATGGTTACCCAGTGAACAGAATACTCACACCAGCAACCTGTATTGGATGGTTACTGAGAGCACTAAAGAAATAATAATGACTCACTTGTGAGGCGCCTGCAGAACGATCGTGTTAGGGTGTTCGATAGACAGACTGACATGCTCACCTGCTTGAACTCGTCGCGGGACGTCATAGCAAATGCACGGCGGAATGGAAGGCGAGGTAGTCGCGGTAAGAGGGTAAAGGTTGGCCAGAGAGAGGACACAAGCGTGCGTGACATTTAAAGGTTATGGGACTACATGGATCTGCCGGCCTAATAACATGCATTTGATCGTCAAGGCATTCCGTTCACGGCCCTCCGTCTCTCGCAACGTTACTACTCTTTGATAAACTACCACCTAGATCCTACAACATTCGGGTACAGCACTACGCCGATTAGTCTACAGCGACAGCACTATTGACGGTGCATTTCACAGATTCCTTCAACGCCTTCTCGATCTTCTCCACATCGCCGCGGCAATCATCAACAACCGAAGTGCCCATGTGTCTATAGATGCCGTCAATTTGGAGGTACTGTGCTATAACAGTGCCGACTCACCCAATGCGAATGTATTTATCTTTGCCGACGCGAAATGCTCAGCATAGGACCGGCAAAGAACTATCCTCATCCATACCTTTAATATCCTTGTGGATCCCGCCAGCAATAATGACGCCACTTTCGGTAAGTTTAGGCATTACATCTGAAGGCTTGTATCCTTGCGGGACGTAGACGGCGGTCATCCCGTTCGCCTTACCACCTTCACGCAGAGGAACCTCCTTGAAACCAAGATGGCGAGCGAGAGCTTTAATCCGGTCGCTAGCCCGCTGATGCGCTAGGAACCGCTCTTGTAGAGCCTCCTCGCTCGACGTGATCTGTTTCAGTGATGCATGATAGGCATATATCAGATTGACAGCTGGTGTGGCAAAGTAAGCCGGTTTGCCAGCATCGTACGAACGCATGATCGGTAGCCACCTAGGTTAATCTCTTCGTCAATGTCAAGCATAAGGAGCTAGAACTGTCCACATACTTGATCCAGCTGGCATAGTATGCAGCTACCGGAGTGGTCCGTTTTTCAAAAACCTATGCATGACTTATGTAAGAGCATTGACAGTTTGCCATGATGTAGACAGGACCTCGATTGCTTTCGGGCCTGCAACGAGAATGGAAAGGCCTGGAGGGACACCAAGACCTTTCTGACTGGCCGTCAGGACGACATCTATACACCAGTCGTCCATTCTAATTTCTTCGCTGGCAACAGAACAGACACCATCTAAAACAACCTGCGACGAAGGTATCAATTCTGTCGAGATTGTAGATGCAGAAAACAAGGACGCCTACCAATGTCTTCGGGCTCACTCGTTTCGCGATGGCAGCCAAGGACTTAATATCAGACAAGACACCCTAAAAACGCGTCAATACTGAACCAGGCGACTCAAACCAAGGACCATACCGTTGAGGTGTCGACGTGGGTAACAACCAAAACCTTATATCTTTGCTTCTTCAAGGCCGCTTCCACCCGGCTATTGTCGACAATATCCCCAACAGATAATGGGGTCAAGCTATCGACGCGTGCACCATAGGCCCGTAGACTGGCCAGACCATTCTCTCAGTATACCGCTGCTTCTAAGGCGGAGCGCTGGATCCTTACCAGTCACCAAAACCATCGCCAAAGTACCCCGTGTTCACGACCAACGCGTGCTCACCTGCCTCTACGAGGTTACACGCGACCTAAAGATGATTTTTTACTCAGAAAACCGTCCAGGCCTTGAAGTGGCGTGAAATCACTTGATCCCAACCCAGGGTACCGCTCCCTGCAATAATGAATGGCATGGCATTAGCAGTGTATAGGATTTTCCTGGACGTTTGTCAAGTTAGCGTGCGTCCCGACGAGAAGAAGCGACATGCCTAGTCATTTGCATGCACTCCCTGAACATCTGTACGAACGCGGGGGAGACATGGGACATCGGAGGTTGGGAGATCGCATCCAACACCTTGAAATTCGAGTCATGAGTGATGGTCATTCATACTGAGAAAACAGTTCCGGACTTCATTAGTAACCTCGATGGGCCCAGGGATACTAGAATACGTTCAGTGCCCAATATAACGCGTAATTCGAAAAAGTGAACGCACGCCAATAGTCTAGAAGTCGCTGTAATGTCGGCTGACACGTATTTACAAAAACAACGTACTTGTGGGGTGCCTACCAATAGAAGAGCGTTCAGGAATGACTCGGACATCACAGAGAGCGTAGGCGCACCTGCTGGAACTTGGAATTCGACATTAGAGATGTTAGAAGGGATGCAGAGGACCGAGTAGGTTGATGGATGAGTTTAAGTACCCCACAAAAACGCCGGCCGAAAACTTTTGATTACCCCTAATGCGCGATCTCACCATTCCGGCACTCGCGTCGAACAGCAACTTGAAGCCCATTTAAACCATGTCATGTTATACAACGCCGAATCACACCGATTTCATAACTACTACGCTCCGCCATCTCTCCGCGGTACGTTCTGCCCATAAAAATGTCCCATAATACCCTGAGTATGCGTAATGGTCAGATTAAAGAGAGGATGCGACGCGTTTACTTCATTGGATCTAATCCCGCCAATGAAGGAACTGCCTGTCTCGTCCTGCTGCCAACACATCGCATCCAAATATACGCGTTTCCGCAGAGCTTCGTCTTCGTTCTCTCTGTCATTCCACGCAGCCTCCAGTTGCGTCTTCCGCTTCTCATCGGGTACTACCCTGTGTTGCGCTGTTGAAAGACCAGCTAGAACGTACTCCGTATGATATGCGTCGGCAGGTTTGGGGGGCTTGTCCCGCAAGCCACCTGCCGGGTGCTGTCCTGCCAAAAGAATATACTCTTGCAGCGCCTCCCTATTCAGTAGACCATCTTCAATATCGTCCCAAGCATCTTCATCTACGTCATCCTCCGCTGGATGCGGATTGGGCAGGTGAGGTTTCGAGGACGGATGCAGTGATTCGAAAAGAGCGAATGCACCGCCAACCCACCAGGAATAGCAACCATCAACTAGCTTGTTCGTCCGCCCTTTGAATCCTCCTAGTTCAGTTTTTCCGCCCTGCATCTGAACCAGCCATCGCAGGAGATTTTTCTTGTCAATTTCTTTCTCTCCCTCTTCAGCACAAGGCTCCAGGAGCACCCACGACGCAAGGGCACAGAATGTATACCCTCCATGTGCTTCCCCGAGTGGAGGCCGTAGCGCCATGAGGTTTCCGTTTGCGTCGTAGTAAGGCTGCGAAGCGGACGAAAAACCACCTTCGTACGTTTGGCATGAGCGCACGAATTCTCGCGTTCCCCGTACCAGCTCCGGTGTCATGAGATCTAGTAACGTGGCGACGACCAAGAGACAGTATATTCCGCGTACATCCACCTCCGCATGATGGGCAACAAGATATGATCCGTCTCGCTGCTTGAGAGACATGAAAAAGGAGTATAATTTTGTTCTAAGAATGCATCAATTGAAGGCACTAATATAACAAGATGCGGCTCTACCTGTCAATGTCGTCCCATCCGCCGCTTTTCCCAGGTCTTCCAACAATGGCTAGTGCGCATACAGCGGCGTAGGTGGTCAAGAGGTGAGCTGCTTGGCCTGGGCCGCCTCCAAAGCCGCCTTGTGGATGTTGCCAAGTCAAAATAGTATCTATTGCGCTGGGCGGCGAGAAATTAGCGTTGGACATCTCAATACCAAGAGTTAAGAAACGAACCGCTGGCGATTTCCAGGATCCATTCCGACTTTAAGCAGCGAGAAAGATTGAAGTGTCCAGAACATTAGCCATGGTTGACTGGCGTCCTGCGAGGTGTATCGTTGGGGAAAGCCTTGCGTGAAGGTTCTCATAAGGTATTGGAGATGCTTCGTCTTTTGCAAGACATAATGATTGGCGGCGGAGGCAGATGGGGGAGGTAGATGTTTGATAAGAATATCTTCCGTTTCGTGCTGTGTGGCGGAGGTGGAAGTGGGAAAGCCATCGACGGGAGTCTTAGATATGCCAGCCATATTATACAGTAGACTAGTCCAGTGGCATGTAGACGAGACGATGATGAAAGAACAAAAGAAACTTGCCAACCTGATCTAATATCTTGATCGCCCTGATGATCTGCTTATGTCCGATGTCCCCGAGCCTTACAACAGTGTACACACAAAAGCATAATATTTTCTGCATAACATACTAGTGGTACACTCTCAACATTATGCTGCGTTACCCTCTGCAAAGGTGAGCAGATCAGAGTCTCCCTGGTCGGATACGGTCATGACACTGGCAACATACATCAGAACGAGGTCGATATTGACGACAGGAAAGGTAACACACCCAACACGGAAAAGTTTTCCTGCAGCGGTTCCAAGAGCGACGTTGGTGCCCGAAAAGTGGTGGACAGTAGTCTTGGACAACATGGCATAGTATTCGAGCTCGGATTTTCGGAGGGGCGGGCAGTTGCCAGCAATCAAGACAAGCTTGGCTACAAGGATAGCACGTCAGCTCAAGGGACCTTCTCAGCCTCACGCTCCAGTCCCCGGGAGAGTTGGCAGAAAGAACGCACCTTTGCCGCTACGCATCTGCTTGAGGGCAGACTTGTACCCAAGTGTGTACTTTCCCGACTTGACGACGAGGGCGAGGCGTGCCGAGATGGACTCGGTCGATTTAGCCGCCTTGGATTTTTTGGATGGGGCCATGTCGCCGAAGGGTGTCTTGAGGTTGTTGTGGTCGCTGTCCGATCAATACTTTTTGCCTGCACCTGTACAGGACCATTTTAGGCTCTGTCGGCATATACCGGCCGAAGCAAGCCGGAAGCTCCAGCGCACAGGTCAATGGCCAACAAAGTTGTGATTAATAGTGTGGTACTCTAAGATGCTGCGAAATAGCTGAGAGAGCTAGTGGAAAGGACGAAATTCTCGTCTAGTCAGTATCCATGCCACCCACATAGCGCTTCAATACATCCTTGTGCTTCTCCTGGACATGCTTATCCAAATGAACAAAGCGCGTAAAATGTTGTGTGCATCCCGGGATTGGACAGGAAAACTGTGCACTCAGATGAAACTTTCTAACATGATCTTGGATATCATTTCAGTAGGTGAGTGAGTGGGGTTGGAATAACTGACTTTCAAATGTGTCTCTATGTAAATTAACGTGGCCGCATTTGGAACAAATCATAGTCGCTGATGTCCCAGAGGTTGCAGCGGACTGGATCTCCATCAATCTGTCGAAAACATCGCGATGTTTCCCGACTTTCGAAGGGCTCCAGATATGCCGCCGAAGCGAAGTTGCATGCGAAAACTTCTTTCCGCAACCGGCGACAGGGCAATAAATTCGCATATTAAAATGCTTTGCGAGGATATGCTCTGTGCAGGTAAACATTAATAAGTACGGCGACAACAGTATGATGAGCCCACTCACCCAATAGGTTGTGTAGTCCACTAGATGAAAAACCTTTTCCGCCTTTTTGTCCTCGACATTCCTGACAAAATAGGTTTTGAGGCCTCCCACCAGCGTCGGTGTTGAAGTCATGACAGGGATGTTGGACCTCGCCAGTCGACTCGCAAACATTTGTGGCGCACAACGAGTCGTTTGACAATGTAGAGATACCACCTCTAGGTGACGACACTTGGAAAGGCCGTACCGCCATGGCATTAGCCAAGTCGGAACACTGGGATGCCTGCTGCAAGTCGTGAAGAGGTAACGGATCGCCGCGAGAGTAATCCGGGGTCGCGTCATGATATAAATGGTGGATCATGTCCTGAGGAGAGGAGAAACTATCACTAGCGCGCGCTTCCGATGCAACACCAGTAGCTAGATGCTATTCAGAATCCCACAAGAAAGTTAGACACACTGGCATCCGCACCTGAGGATACTTCAAGTAGCAAACCGTCAATTAGCATTTCCATGACGAAGCAATTTTGTGCAAATCGTGTTGCGTCGGAGTCTTCAGGTAGACCAAACGACTGAGAGGGCGAGTCGTATTGAGCAGAACCTTCAATGTTAGTCGGCCATGCCCGACTGGCGCTACTAGGTTGGGCTACAGATCGTTTAGTCAAATACCAGCAAGAACGATACAAAATGTGTATCAGTACCTAAGAGCAATTTAAGCCATTCATACTCGACACGATTATAGGCTATGGGCGTTCCTTCCGAGGCGAAGCCATCGGAAGATAATTGGAACCATGGATTGAATAGGCTCGCGGTCAGGTCCTGCGGCCCATCAGTGGGCAGCTCGTTAAAACCGCCGGACTGTCCGAATTGACCAGAAGACTGAGAGTGTGAGCTGTATTGAGCAGCACCCCAAATATCGGTGCGTGTGGTCGTCCAGTGGTTGTGGCTACTATCCTGGGCTACATAGTCAAGTGTTTCCGATTCGAATGTGTTGGGAGCCGAGCCATGAGACAGGGACGCGTGTATAAAGTCGTGGACGCCTTGAGAATGTGATCCACTAGTAGATCAACGTTTAAAAGTGTTGCCGACGGCGCGAGGAGGACTCACGATCCCGTGACCATGCCTCGTCTTTCCTCCGAATCGGCAACCACGTCTTCAACGCATCCATTACGATGGTGTAAGCTGGACATTCTAGCAGAGGACGGTCGACTTGTAGACCGCCGTATACTTATAATACACGGCCCTGAGGCTATCAAGAGAACATAATGCTATCAAAGAGGCATGCTCTCTCATGTTCTGAGGTTAGCAATCACAAGAATGACTGCGACCACTTAGCAAGGAATAGCGGCGTTTAGCTCGTCTGGTCGTGTGCATCCATTCCCCTGGTAGCTAATAAGCACGTCGTGGCTTCTTTCGGGCGAGGGAGACGTTTTGTCAAGAGCCTTCAAACCTCCATCATGCTACTCCAGCAGCGATATACGTCGACATTACAGTAGTGTAGAACTCTCAGTCTACCATCACATTTCAGGTTCTACCAGGGTCTGATTTCCGAAGGCTGTGCCATGTATGCCTCAATTCCTTCATAAAGGCCTATACAGAGGAGCAGCAAAGTAGACTGGAGCAATTGTTCAATTTACTGCATGCAATGTGCGTGCTCCTGATACACATGCTCTATTAGAGCCGGCATACGAGTAGTAGCCCAGTCCCTGCATATTGGGCAAGGGAGGCGAATATTAAGATGCTCGTTCAGGACGTGATCTTGAACCTCATCAGTGCTAACAGTGAAGATGCGGGATGTGATAACTTACTGGCGAATTCTCGATCGGGCGTGAACTCGAGGTAGCCGTGTTCGGAACAAACTACCATCCCGGTTGCGTTTGTAAAGAAGGTCTCATTGAGTTTGTATTCCTCAATGATATCCATGTGCTTTCCTGAATTCTTCACATTCGGATCGCGTTCGCCCACAACATGGCGAATCAGAGAGGAGTACTGCGCGAAGTTCGACGGACACCGTTCGACTGGGCATAAAAACCGCGTGCCTAGATGTACGCCTAGAATATGAACTGCAAAACCATGAGCAATGACAATGACGAAGGATAAAGCGTGTCCTCACTGTCACGTCCGCGTTTTGTTGTGAACGTTTTTTTACATCTGGGACATGGGAGACCCGGCTTTGGAGGATCCCTGATGACAGATGTAGGAGGCGTAAGAGCGTCGTAGATCGCTGATGATGCTTTGTAGTTGAACGTTGCGCCACCGGTCTGGCTCATGGTGTGGAATACTTCTATGGCGATTTGCGTAGAGGCCTGTCTTGTTTAAATAGATGGATGAATGCTCTATGAGCATGCTATCACTGTTGGAAGTAATGCTCGACCTGAGCAGCATTGCTCTACTGTTCGACGGATTGGCTCTCATGTCGTAAATGTTCTTTCATTTCGCCCAAGTCTTATCCACAGTCAGCAATGGGGTTCATGAGCACAGTAGGTCGCAATGAAAATTCAGGACGGACTGGGAAACAGACCCAATTCTGCTTGGTTCTGCAGAGATCGTCGACATCGAAGCAGAGAGAATCTGAGAGACAGATTATGTCACCTGTTGGTGACCGGTGACGCGGTGTTACGCGTTGGACTTCGATCACGTGTGTGACCGACTCCCTTTGTTTAACACTTTCATGGCCCCACGCAAAGTCAAGATCTCCGGCAACAGCAGCAGCGAAGAGGACGATGTATACGACGACGGTGTTGCCACACAATCAGAGTCGGAGATGCCGCCACCACCCAAGCCGCGTAAAAGTGGCATACGGAAGAGTCTAACTCTTGCAGATGCTGAAAGCTTTGCCTCAGACGCCGGGCGAGCCAACATGAAATCCACCGATATCAATGATGACGCGGCGGAGAAACGCAGACGGCGGAAAAGCATGAAGATACCTCAGGAGCCATCTATCGCGGGGTCATCGAGAGAAGGCGACGAGGTAGAGACCGCGCGCAAGAAGCGCCTCACAGCCGTGCAGCCGCCTGTTATCAACGTTCCAAGCGACGTTAAGAACTCCAATTTCGAAGAGTGGATGAAGATGCACACTGACGGCGTACGTTGCAATTATTTGTCTTCCTTCAATAATGCTAAAGCTACCCATAGAAAATTAACGCGGCCAACTCATGGGATATCTTCCTCATAGACTATTTCCACGACATGTCACTCCTCAAAGATGGCGACGATAACACTATCAACTTCCAACGCGCGTCGTACACTCTCGACGGTTGTGTCAAGCTATGGACCACTCGTGTAGACAGTGTAGGAACAGATTCAGCGAAACTCGCCAGTAACCTCGCGTCTGGCCGGAACGACATCGGCGAGGACTCTGGTGATGAGGACCTCGATGATCCGGCCCAGCCCAAGAAGAAACGCGTGCATCGTTCTGGGGCGACCCTGAAGGAGGCATCCCAGCTCAGAAGCAAAAAGATCGAAACCGAGTTCTTAGTGGACCCGTTGTTCAAAAAGACGTGCGCTGACTTTGATGAAGGAGGCGCACAAGGGCTGTTGATGAACCACCTGAGTTTGGGCGTTGGCAAAGATGGAGGATTGCGCGTAGTTTTCGATGCTGGTGACTCTCTTAGCAAGAGTGACGACGACGACGACTTCGATGAACCGGAGGACTTTGTTGACCTCAGCGCCCTACGCAGTATGTAAATATCCTCCCTTGGCTACGCCTCTATCTAACCTCCCTTTTAGACGAATTCATTCCTGATATGTCCCTATTGGACGATCTCGAGATATGTCCTGAGCTCGCTGAGTTTTCATTCCAAAAGGACGCATCATCAGCTCCCAACTTGACTATCTCGGAGGATATCGAACATCAAAGCGACGAGGAGGAATCTTCCGAAGACACTAATATGAATCTGGATGATGCTCCTGTTGCAGATTACTTCGACGGTCCAGGTGGCATCGAGGATGACGATAATTTCGGTGGTGACTTTGGTGGCGATAACTTCGGTGGAGACGAAGATGGGGACGAGCACTCAAACGGCTCTGTCGCCGGTGGCTCCAACCAGACTGGAGAGGCATCCGGTTCATATGTTCCATTTGATCCTCGAAACACGACCAACGAGCAACGAAGCCTCATGGTTTCGATGGATGCCAATAGTGGCATGGATTATTTTGACAACGACAATAGTCGCAACTGGGCCGGTCCTGAACACTACAAATCTATCAAGAAGATCTTCCGGAGAGGTATGTTATTCCCCATGTACATATCGAAGGGTCTAATGAACTATGTCTAGCGGAGAAGGACGCATCAAAGCCCAAAGTTCGCAGAGAAAAGAAGGAGGCTGTAAAAATTGATTTTTCAACTCCGACAGACAGGCCTCTGAAAGCCATCGCCGAGGAACTGTTCCTCCCTAGCAAGACGAGTATCAATCTCTCAAGCAAGAAGAACGAGAAGAAGACTGACCACCGACTGCCTGATGACATGCACTTCACTAGTCGGCAGTTGATTTCGCTCTTCCTCAAGCCCAAATTTTCAGTGAGTTCGCATATCTGTTCACATATGTGGTGCTGATATCTGAAAGCTTACGATGCGTGGTCGGAATCCACCTGGGAATTCGACCAATGAAGAAGTTGATGAGAACTTCTGGGCACAGGCTGCTGCTAATCAAGCTGCGGGTCGTGCAGAGGGTGATGATAGTAAGCTATCGTACGCTCTGGCTACTCTCGTTTCTAACGGCGTCTTCCAATAGATGACGCAGCCATTCCTACACAGTTCTTTCAGGACGATTTCGATGACGGACCTGGCTTTGACGATGGCTTTGACGCGGTTGGCGGGTTGCCTGACGGCCAAGACGAGGAGGAGCTGTTGGCCGCTACTCAGGGCCAAACACGGCGCGTTAGACCTCCAACCGTTAACTATGCGAAGCGAGCCAAACGAGTCGACGTCAAACGATTAAAGGACAACATCTGGAAAGGCCTTGATATCGTTACTCCGCATGCAAAGAAGGAAGACGGCATGGTGAGCTTACTCTTCAAGTCTTCGAGTAATTGTTGGGTTGCTGACGGTCGTTTCTCTAGGATGTTGACGATGCCAACTTTACTGATCCAGCCGATGCGCGGGACTTCAAATCGGTCATCGCCAGTCTTCAGCGCTCGTATCCTGAAGAAAAAATGGAAGAAATTAGCACAAGTTTCTGTTTCATTTGCTTGCTTCATTTAGCGAATGAACAAGGACTAAGACTTGAGGAAGGCGAAACGAGTGGGGAACAGATCGGGAAACTATGGGATGTCAAGGTGAGCCGCTTATCGTAGGCGTTCAACTTTCAACACTTATTCATTCTTCTAGGTGTATAGAGATCCTGATGCAATCCCAGCTGCTTAGAATGTGCTTTTTTATTCTTACTATCTTATGGTCCTGTTAACCTGTTGTCATACTATACACTAAGTCCCTATACCATCATCTTTTCGAATCTCAGCTTCGGCTGCGCCTGTGTACTTCTGACATTGCTCTGTAGGCTCAGTACCACGTGGCCGTCATTCTATCCTCTGACCATCATGTCTGGATCTGAACCTCTTTGCAATTCCCCGAAAATTTCACCTGGTTCCTGCCGTCATAATATCGCGTCATGTAGGGCTAATTGGTAGGAGTCAGTGTGAGGTAGCCAGACTGGCCAACCAGTCATCGTGTTCAAGAACATTCACTGGAAAAATATTCAGGTTCTCTCTCGTTTCCCAACATCACGCGGTAGATCGTTCCCACCTGTAGCGTGGAAATTATAATCAGGTGGGTACTCTTAACGACTACCTGCAGTACGTATTGATATTGAATTCGGTTTTTGCGTGCAGTCGGAAGATCAGACAATGATCAGGCGTGCAGGCCTCGCATCCGAATCATATGTGTCCTCGAGTTTCAACATCAGCTGGACTCGCTGTTTTGCCTTTTTGACTTCTGTTGACAGTGTCAACTTTCCGACGGTCGCTCCACAGTGCCACGTTTAGGCTATGGCAGATGGTGTCAGCCTCTTCTTCTGCTGTTTCTCCTGTTCAGTCTCAATCTTGCTGCACAGGCTGGGCCACCGGTAAATGTCTGCGCCAAAAGAGGGACCTTGGTTGTGGCTTGTGGCGCCCAGGGTGCCGGGGTTTCATAACGTTAAATGCAACATTTCGTCGGGATTAATCCGGATGCCTTCAATCACCTTACACAACGAACCACTTGTATTCAAAAGTCGCCATTGTATGGAGGACCGTCGTCCCGCACGGTCCGTTGTGAAGCTCTTACGAGGATGGAGAATGGGTATAAAAGCCTCGCACAACTAACCCAGAGGACCCAGCTCACCTTGAGTTAATTGTTCACCGTCATGAAGTGGTTATTCGCTCTCCTCGCTCTCACCGTCGTCAGTGTCATCTCTGTAAATATTTTTCCTTGTCTGGTGTCCTTCTCTGCTTATGAGTCCGTTTTAGGCCCTCCCTGCCGAACAGGGCCTTGTTAAGCGGGCTTCTGTCAGCGACACGGCCACAGTCGGTTATGCTACGCTTAACGGCGGGTATGTTGCTTGGATTTCGAGTTGGATATCGTATTCATTCGTTGTAGAACTACCGGCGGCTCTGGTGGCACGACTACGACTGTGACCACTCTTGCAGCATTGACCTCTGCAGTGTCGGGAACCGCCAAAAAAATTGTCATCATTTCTGGTACGCCCCATCCCACCAAGGAAGCCCCAGTCTCAACAATGTAATAGGCACTATCACTGGCAACACCGTTGTCAAAGTTGGATCGAACACATCGGTTATTGGCGCGAGTGGATCCTGTAAGTATTCCCAGGGCACTCGCAGTCTTTCCACTTTCTAACAACGATATCATCTAGCCCTTGTCGGCGTTGGTCTCCGCGTGTTGAATGAATCCAACGTTATCATCCGGAACGTCAAGATCTCGAAGGTCCTTGCTGACGCAGGAGACGCCATCGGCATCCAGGCCTCTTCCCAAGTCTGGGTTGACCACGTCGACCTTTCCAGCGACTTGGACCACGACAAGGACTAGTTCGTGCTTTCCTCTACCTCTGGCGCAACTGTGTGGCTAATCTCTTACAGCTATGACGGTCTTCTCGACATCACCCACGGCTGCACGGGCGTCACCGTAACGAACAGCAAGCTCTATAACCACTGGAAGGCCTCGCTCGTGGGCCACTCTGACAGCAATGGTTCTGAGGACACGGCTATCACCGTGACGTACGGGCTCAACTGGTGGCAGAACCTCAACTCTCGTACTCCTTCCTTCCGTTTCGGCCATGGCCACATTTACAACAACTTCTTTGATACCAACAACGACGGTATCAACACTCGCGATGGTTTGTGTGCTTTTTACATTCCTTAGATGTCGTCAGCTACTTATTCATTCATCATCATCCGCAGAGGCTCAACTTCTCGTCGAGAACAACGTGTGGGTGTCGCCCAAGAAGCCTCTCTACTCTACCGATGAGGGCTATGCTGTTGCGCGAGGCAATGGTTAGTGTTCGCGTCAATTTCAGTGTTCGTCAAAATTTAATTGGTTCCCAGATTTCGGTGGTGGAGAGAACACTGCTCCCACTGGAACTTTCACCACTGCTCCTTACTCTTACTCGCTCTTGTCTGCTTCCGCCGTCCGCGCTTCCGTGAGCGCATCCGCAGGCCAGACCCTCAGCTTCTGAAGAAGATAAGAAAATGGTGTCAGAGAATCAAACGAATGGGGTATTAGTGTATGTTGTTTAAAGACTGAAGAAATAAAATCCATTTACGGATCAAGTTTCAAGTTCCAACGCCTCTTAGGTCGAGACTCTCATCTGTTTTATATGTCAGCCATGATAGGCTTTCCCTTTGCTTCCCTACATCAGACTTTTTTAATGTGTGGCGCAAGTATTATCATGCTGATCCCAAGTCCATTCGCTCCATCCATTGTCCTGTCTGTCACATAAGCCCTACGTTGACCAAGGGGCTGCCCCGCAGCTGTGGCTGGGAGGTCTGGATAAGGTTGCGAAGCGCATTCTAGTCAGGACGAGTCAGTGAGAGAAGATATTATTCAGTGACGCTCATCCAGATGTTAGGGCGAGGGCGAAACCCACGCTAATTCTCTAATTAATTTTGCGACCTGGAACGTCGGAGGTGCTCACACAAGTGCTAGGCTCAACGAGAGTATCCAGACTTCGTAGATTTATTATTGCCGTCTCAGATACTCAATACTCAAGCTATGTAGCAAGGGTACAACAACAGTGATGATTTCGTGCAATATTCAAAAGAATGTTCAATTCACATCGAAACCAAGTACTCTACTCCCAGTACCTCGCCGCCTTATTCTCGCTCTCCCCCCCAACCTCCAAAAAGTCCGAAGGACGCTCGCGCTTCACATTCCGTCTGCGGTTATTCACCGGCAGCCTCTGGTACGCCGAATCCTGGCCCGCGACCTGCTGCGGCATATACGCCGCGCCCCAGCCGCCATACCCCGCGCCATTCACACCGCCGCTCTGCATCTGCATCTGCTGCTGTTGTTGTTGGAACGCGGACAGCGCGACGGACACCGTCTGCGCCTGCTCGAGCTGGATCTGCACCTGCTGGTACTGCATCTCCGTCTGCTGGCGGACCTGCACGGGCAGCGACGGGTTCTGGAGCATGACAGAGAGCTGCTGGATCTGCGCTTGGAGCTGCGGGATGCTGTTGACGAGCATGGTCTGCATGTCGAATTGGGACCCAGGCTGCTCGTCGGAGTAAAAGTCCTGGTCTAGGGAGACCGTGTCGTCCTATAGGGGGGTTAGCGATTTGGAGGGTTTTTAGAGTAAAAGTGAATCGGCATACGACGCTTGGACCATCGGTCATTGGGCGTATCATGCCCATCTCCTCGTCGGCTCCTTCCGATCTGCTCTTCTCGATTTCTCCTTCGATGTAGTCGTTGACCTTTGTGCGCAGTGCGGTGTCTGCCTCGAGTCCATCCAGCGATGCGATTTTCTTGGAGCAGTTTGGACATATAAAGTCTCGTTCTAGAAGATGGGTCTGTATACACTCTTCGCAATATGAAGTGCCGCAGCAGGGTGTTTTGACAGCATCACGAAAGAGTTTATTATCGATTGAACAAATAAGTGTGGCGTCCGAGGGCACGCGGTCGCGGACATCCGCTGTTGTCAACGCTTTTGCCTTTGAGACTTGCTTCTTCCATGATGCTCTAGAATGGCTGTGAGTTAGAAACGTTTGAAGAGAAAAGAGAACGAACAAATCTGGTTGCGCCACAACATAACCACCTTCTGGGGTCACCATGACTCCTGGACCAATCGGTCCTCCACTGTTTGGGTTCTCGACGACCTTGAGCATGCTACGAGGAATACCAGTTGTTCGCTTTATTCGAGGCTTGTTGTCGTATTCACGGTCGTTGTTCGTTGGACAGTCCTTGATCCAATGTCCTGGGGAGCATCAGTTGACGAGTTACCGTGATAATATAAGCATACCTTTCTGGCCACATCGATAGCAAACATAACTTGGTGGTAGTGCTCGATCAGGCGTTTGGAATGCTTGGTGGGAGGCGACCGGCTTGCCTCCACGAGCACCACCTCGGGGAATAAAGGCAACTTTGGTCGCACTGATAGACACAAGAAAAGAGAGCAAAAAAGAACGTTCATTAGAGATGGAGCTACTACACAAATAGATGCCCTCGAGGGCGCAACGAACTGTGACATTTTCTCCTGGGTCTCCTCCCAGTTGGCGGTCTGCGCCTGGAACATGGCCGCCATTGCCGCCGCTTCGTCGTCGTTGGCACCAGCAGCGACGATAGGCTCTACCTGGTAGAATATATAGGAAGGCGTTAAGCGAGACACATGGAGGCGCTCACTGGTTTCGCAGCAGGTTCGTCCTTTACATCGAAGCGCTTTGAGATGGCGCCTCTGCGATATGTCATGCCGCCTCTTGAGACCGGCTCTGACGTTGGGATGATGTTTGCTGCTCCGGCGGTGTAGAAAGCGGCCTTTCCCTTTCCGGGACGTGCGGCTGGCATGCGCTTGACAATGACATAGGAAGACCGAGGGATAATTTCAGAGTCGTCCTTGTACTCTGTAGCAGGTGAGGTGGATGAGTAGAACACTATAAGAGTCGCACCTTGTTCAGTGTTAAAGTCGTAGAGGTAAAGATCAAAGTCGTTGGCCTTGCTCATGTTGTTGGCGAGTATAATGTCGCGTTTGAGGTCAAAGACTGAGATACCTGTTCCGTCAAATGTTACTCGAGACTCGTCCTTGCGCGACTTCCAGCGGTAAAAGACTGAGGATGCCATCGTTGTTTAGAGTCAAGAGTAGTCAGTCTTACGTGACTTGCCTTTTACAGTCATGGTACGCCTCCTTCGCTGTTCGTCTTGCCTCGCTCATTTTATCTGCAGGCGATGCAAATATCCACAGGGACCTCCGAGTTGCGGGACATCACGAAAATGGAGCGCATCGGTTGGTTGGCGATGGCAACATTTAACCACAATTAACTACTTTTCTCAAGGCGTCCATTCACACATCCACGGCCTCGGACTCGATGACCGTCTCGAACCGCGCGCCAATTCACAAGGCATGGTTGGCCAAGCCAAGGCGCGCAAAGCGGCGGGAATGATCCTCAAAATGGTACAGGAAGGTCGCATAGCAGGACGCGCCATGCTTTTTGCGGGCCCTCCGTCCACTGGAAAAACCGCCATCGCGCTCGGTCCGTCATCCATTCGTGTCCATCTCCGTTTGACTCACCTCGCGAAAAGGCATGGCTCAAACGCTTGGACCTGACGTGCCTTTCACTATGATCGCCGCCAGTGAAGTATTTTCCCTCTCCATGTCAAAAACGGAAGCTTTGACCCAAGCCTTCCGCCGAAGTATCGGGATCCGTATCAAAGAAGAGACAGAGCTGGTTGAGGGTGAAGTTGTAGAGATCCAGATTGACCGGAGTCTAACAGGCGTGCGTACTTTTTCTATTCATCGCGAGGGCTTGAAAGTGAAACGTTTGCAGGCAACCAAAACGGGGAAGTTGACTATGAAGACGACAGACATGGAGACAGTCTACGATCTTGGTAACAAGATGATTGACGCCCTCTCCAAAGAGAAAGTGCTCGCTGGAGACGTGATCACAATTGACAAGACTTCTGGCAAAATATCAAAACTGGGGCGTTCTTTCGCGCGTTCAAGAGACTACGATGCCATGGGTGCTGACGTTTGTATCTTCCATTCCCTATGCCCCTTCTTCGTGCTCATGAATCCTCAGACTAGATTCGTTCAGTGTCCAGAGGGTGAAATTCAGAAGCGCAAAGAAGTTGTGCATACCGTGTCCTTACATGAAATCGACGTGATAAACAGCCGGACACAAGGCTTCCTCGCGTTATTTGCTGGCGATACTGGCGAGATCAAACCTGAACTTCGTCAACAGATAAACACAAAAGTTGCCGAGTGGCGCGAGGAAGGGAAGGCTGAGATTATTCCAGGAGTATTTTGGCTTCCTCTCAGTCTGAGACCACACTGACATTCTGGCAGGTATTGTTCATAGACGAAGTTCACATGCTGGATATCGAATGTTTCTCTTTCCTAAATCGTGCGCTGGAAAACGAGTTGGCACCTCTGGTCATTATGGCTTCGAATAGAGGCATGGCCCGTATCCGTGGAACAACATTTCGCAGCCCCCATGGTCTTCCCGTAGATCTTCTTGATCGAGTGCTTATCGTCAGCACCAAACCTTATAGCGAAGAAGATATCCAGCAAATAATACAGATAAGGTAACACTCTCCTTTGTCTTCTGTTCTCTTTCAGGCCTGAATGGTCCTTTTAGATGTCAAGAGGAAGATGTGACGTTAACCTCGGATGCGACAACGGTTTTGACGTCAATGGCAATGTCGACAACCTTGCGCTATTCGCTAAATCTCATCTCGTGTGCTCAGGTTTTGGCACGGAAACGCAAGGCGGAGAGCGTCGATGTGGAGGATTTACGTCGAGCGTATATATACTTCCAAGACGAAAAGCGTAGTGTGCAGTGGTTGAAAGAACAACAGGGTTCTCTGGTGTTTGAAGATATACGGCCTGGAAACAGTGATATAATGGACACTATGTAGTTTTTTTTTTTTCATTTTGATGTATCTACAGTGTCTGTGCAATTCTATTGGTTCGATTGTAGTTGAAAGGATTTGAAATGGCAAGCGCGACTTGTTGAGTGAATGAGCGTGGGAAAAAGGGCTATCCTTGGTTTGATTTAAACGCTCATCGCCGACCACGGCGGCGGTGGCTCGCGCATCCTCCGGCTCCTCAACGGCGACGCCTTATGCTCACATTTTTACCGCTAAACACTATGACATCGAAACGGAAAGCTCCCGACGAGAATCCACTGGCGAATTCCAACAAAAGAATTAAGAAGGATAAGGTGTGTCCACAATTTGCTTTCATAGTCCACTCTTCATTATTTGTACAGGCAAAGTCCACAAAGCGTCCAAGTGAGTCATGTTATGAACGACCTTGACAGAGTACTAATAGTCCTAGTTCTAAATGGCGAACAGCAACCAAGTGGTCTGGTCATTGTTCGAGAGCCGTCAGCTCCCCCGATGAGTTCACAGTCTTCGTCGCGCCCACCAGCATCCACGTCGCGTACCAATCCTCCAGCGAAGCAACCACCGCGTCCTGCATCTCAGCCAGCCGCGTCACAGCCAAAGGCATCCACCTCAAAGGTCCCACATCCAAAGCCATCCGCTTCACAACCAGGCCTTTCACGTAGTCGCGATCTCCTCTCTTCTCCAGGCGATGCCCTTGCCATTGAGAACGATGTCCGTGCTATGGACGACGAGTCAGACGAATACCGCCGTCAGTCGCGAGCTCGCAGCACAATACATCCATCACTCTTTAGCAACGCGCAGCCATCTTCGCCAGAGCCAAGCACGTCGCGGAGGGCCATGTCGGTAGATATCACACAACCCATACCGACATCTGAAAGTCCTGCAATACAGAGGAATAAGGCATTACGACAAGGAGCGATGGACGCCATAAGATCGAGTCGGGAAGAGGAAGCCAGTCAAACACCCAGTAGCAATCGACGGCGAAGCTCATTGGGAGGACGCGGAAACAGACTCAGAGTCAGCATCGAATCCACAGGCACAATTAGTACGCTTTTTCTTTGTTAATCCACGATTCTGCCTCACTGATGTGTAGGTCAACCTCACAACTCGGTCGCTGAAAGCTCATTCCACAAGCACATACCCCCAGAGCTACCAGATGCAGACAGGATGCGTCTTTTACTTAGTTGGTGTTCTACCCGAGCAAACCTCGTACCTCCTCCGGACGATTTTCCTCCATTAACTCCGAAAGCAGCTGTCCTTTTGCGCACAGTGGAGGACAAGATGATTCGCATGCTTGCCGACAAGCAAGTGGATACCAGGACATCCGTTCCTCGCGAGAATAATGTACTACCCCAGCGGCAAAACGAGCAGAACGAATCTAACCGTCGATTTCAAGTCACTTATACCGAACAAATTCGATCGTACGTTCTATTTCTTTGTCTCTTGTTATGATCTCACCTTTCTATTAGTATGGAACAAGAAGACGAGGACTGGAAGACTGCTCATCGGTTCTACGACGGGTACTTTAAGAAGAGGCGAGAAGACGCTGTTCATCCACCATCCGCAAAGGCGAAAGGGAAGCAGAAGGCCACAGAGACGGGTGATGATGAGGAATGGACACCACGACACCTCTCTACTTCACACCACGCCGCGCTAGCACTAGCCAGATCTGTGATGAAACCGCGAGAGGATAGGGATATACAGCAGGGCCTGCAGGATATCGAGTTCAATGTGGACATGCTGAATAACCATCTGAACCGGGCACAAACGCTGACTGCTGTTGCTGAAGACATGCTCGATGCCCGATTCGTCAACTTGGCCGTGGAGGCAAATTTGGCGCCGGCACCAGCTCCTGGTAGCTCACTTATTTCGGGTGGTGCTCGTGATACAGATCCCCATGATTTGTTGAGAGCGTTGGCGAGGGTGGATCGAGGGCGGCCGCCCGCGAAAGTGGGGGATGCAGCTCGGAGAGCGATGAGGGAGGTTCAGCGTGTAGAGGAGAAGGGCATTGGAGCTGTCGGCGAGCGACGGCTAACAGGCGTACCACCGACGCCGCGGACTCCCAGACGAGGGAGCACGCCTGGCAGAGACAAAGCGTGAACAGTCGACGTTTTTGATTTCCTTTTCGTTTTGTCGCTTTGTCAGATGTGTTGTCATTCTATATATTTGCTACATTAACTGCACATGTTGTATAGTATTCCTAGCACGTCCACTATTCGGATACCCTTTTTTAGATCAGACTGTCGGTGTGAGGGTGTTGATACCCAAAATAGAGGTGCACAGCATTTTGCCTCTTCCATAAACCATGGCGGACGCCGTTCCTCAAGAGTCTATGCAGGGCATCGAGGCGCCCGTCGCTGTCGAGGTTCCGGAAGAACCAGAAAAGCCGAAATGCGAGACGTTATACATTCAGAATCTGAATGAAAAAATAAAGCTTGATGGTACGCCTTGACGCAAGACAAGTCTGATGTAGGCTGACTTTGTTGTAGTGTTAAAGTCATCATTAAAGGGTCTATTCAAGCCATATGGTGTCCTGGATGTTGTTGCGCACAAGAATCTGCGAATGAGAGGGCAGGCATTCGTTTCGTTTGAGTCACCAGAGCAGGCGGAGAAGGCGATGAACGATGTTCGAGGATTTCCGTTATATTCAAAATCTATGGTGCGTCTGCCCGTTTTGAGACCTTTCTCTCTGATTACTGATAGATGGATGTATGTAGCAAATCTCGTTTGCACGGACTCGCGCCGATGCGGTGGTGAAGAAGTTGGACGGGGACCACTTTGAAGACCACAAGGCGCGCAGGACTGAACATAAAAGTGGGCATCTGGATAAATCGCTGTTTGTTTTTGTGGGAGGCTGATGGTTTGATAGAGAAGACGCGATACACGAATCCTTTGAAGCAGAAGTTTAAGGCTAAGCGGATGGCTGCTGAACGTGTGTGCTTTTCTGCTGCTTCTGTTGTTGTGCTCATTTCGTTTATATCCAGTCGACGGTGGCTCTTCATTACCTATATCACGGAGACCCAATGTCCAGATGCCGGACGAGTACCTCCCTCCCAACAAGATTCTGTTTTTGCAGAACCTACCGGAGACAGTTACACAAGCGCAACTCATTGCGCTCTTTTCTCAGTATGATGATCGTTTTCTGATTGAGTTGATGTTGCTCATAGAGGTTCTAGATATCCGAATTTGTACGAAGTGCGTCTTATCGACACCAAGAAGGATATTGCTTTCGTGGAGTACACGGACGAGGCGAGCTCGACGACTGCGAAAGACGCGCTTCACAATTACAAGCTGGATGGAGAGAACAAAATCAAGGTACGATGGCGTTCGTTCTGTGTGCTGATTGGTATTGATGCCTTTCTTTAGATCACATTTGCGCGCAAATAGTATTATTGAACATTTCTTCACGGTTTTCTGTATCGGTTTCACTGTATCTGTATAATATTAGTCTGTAATCTTTTCGCACCAACGCCGTGAGCTAAAAACGCTGACTTTCGGACCGCTAAAAAAGGGCGACCCTGATTTGATTCTCACGTCACTAGCATCGTATGATCGACTTGTCCAAATATAATTAAAAAAGTGTTCGCGATGGGCTCACCCACGTCCATCCCTTTTCGCTTCCCCCTTCTCCCATCATGTCATACTCTCCTCTGGCCGTACCAGCCTCTGGAAAGGCTCATTTTACCGATTACTCGAAATGGCGGCTGGTAGTAGGCGAGGGCGGCAGACACACTTGGAAATATCTCAAATCAGACCAAGAAGCCAGCGAATGGCCGCAGACGACGCTGGATAAATTCTGGTTGGGACTGCCGACTGTGTGTTTCAATGCCTATTTTATAATGGCGCGTCATCTCAAGCCGTCTTAGGACCTACCAGAGTTAACGAAAGCCCGCGACCCACTGGAGGCTGCGCAAAATGGCTACACGTTTTACAAACACCTGCAGGCCCACGATGGACATTGGCCTGGTGAATACGGCGGGCCCATGTTCCTGCTCCCTGGTCTCGTCATCGGCTCCTACGTTTCCGGCATGGGTTTCGAGGAGGAGGAGCGTTTAGAAATGATTCGATATTTGTTCAACAGAGCTAATCCAGAGGACGGCGGCTGGGGAATGTGAGTTAATGCTAATATGCTATTTCGCGTGTCTGTTGGCTTACGCCGCCCTTTAGCCACGTCGAAGGGCAGTCTACCATGTTTGGGACCGCGTTGAACTATGTGGCTTTACGGATTCTCGGCGTTGACCGCGAACACCCTGTGTGCGTAAAGGCGCGCGGGATTATGCATAAACTTGGTATGTAACGGTGCTTCTGCAATGTATCTATCTGAGGCTTGAGGTAGGCGGTGCTACCGCGTCTCCTGCATGGGGAAAGTTCTGGTTAGCCATTCTAAATGTATACGAGTGGGAGGGTTTGAACCCGATTCCTCCAGAGCTGTGGTGAGTTCATTACATTTGCGAGCGGATGATTATTGACCCTCGCGTAGGTTGCTTCCCGAGTCTCTTCCTTTCCACCCTCATAAATGGTGGATACACACGCGAACAGTCTACGTTCCCATGAGCTATCTATACGGCATCAAGTTTAAAGCGGAGGAGAATGACCTTATTTTGTCCTTGCGCGAGGTATTATACCGTTCGACGCTTACTAGTAAACACCGCTAAACTTCTACTAGGAACTCTATACCAAATGTTACTATTCCATCTACTGGCCGTCCCATCGGAACAATGTCTGCGAACGCGACCTTTATTCTCCGCACTCTATCATCTACGACGTGGCTAATGTTGTTCTGGCTGGCTATGAGTCCTGTACATTACCACCCCTTCGCAAGGCGGCGTGCAATCGGGCGTACCATCTCATCGTCCTGGAAGACGAGAACACAGGCTATCAAACGCTTGGTCCTGTCTCAAAGATGATGAACCTCGTTGCGCGGGTCCACGTCGAAGGACGGGACAGCAAGGCGTATCGACTTCACAAGGAGAAGCGTCTTGACTTTATGTGGATCGGAAACGAAGGTATGATGATGACCGGAACGAATGGGAGTCAGCTTTGGGATGTGGGTTTCATCACGCAGGCTGTTGTTGAGACTGGACTAGTGAAGAGGCCGGAGAATCAGGAGAGCTTGTTCCATGCTCTGACGTGGCTGGAGAAGGCTCAGATTCTTGACAATCCTCGTCATTTCGCGACGTCGTATCGGCATGCGACAAAGGGCGCATGGGGCTTTAGGTATGAGTTTCACCGCGAGCTTGAAACGCCCTCTGACCCACGTCAACAGTACCAAGGAACAAGGGTATACTGTCAGCGATTGTACCGGCGAGGGTCTAAAAGCAACATTGTACATACAGGATCTTCCGTTCGTCAAGTCATCTATTTTACTTTTGCTCCACTCTAAATCTATATTTAGTTTTGCACCCAAGCTAGTGCCAGAACGACGCTTGTGTGATGCTGTTGATGTCATGCTCAGTCTACAAAATCCTGGGGGAGGATTTGCGAGCTATGAAGTTATTCGTGGGCCCACTTGGTTGGAATTGCTCAACCCAGCGGAGGTGTTTGGTGCGGTTCTTTCTTCAGTCAAAGGAACGTACTGAAGGAAATTAACAGCCGATATAATGATTGAATATACCTACCCGGAATGCACAACGTCGGTGATAACGGCGCTGTCGCATTTCCGAAAACGATATCCCCATTATCGAAGTAAGGACATCGAGTGAGTTTCAATCGCTCTCCATAAAGCGCACTACTTAATCGGAGTGCAGTCGAACCATCAAAGATGCCGTTGTGTACTTGCACAAAGCACAGTATCCCCAGGGAGTGTGGCTGGGTTCGTGGGGAATATGTTTCACGTACGCGACACAGTTTGCGTTGGAGAGTCTGTCGCTCGTTGGGGAAACCTACGAGACGAGTGCTGCAGCTAAGAAGGCTTGCGATTACCTCGTAAGTAAGCAGAGAGCCGATGGTGGGTGGGGCGAGAGTTACAAGGTACTGTGCTAAGTTACCGGATCAGTATGGTATTGACCCCCTCGTTTAGACGTGCGAGCAGATGAAATGGGTCGAGCACGCAGAAACTCAAGTAGTACAAACGTGTTGGGCTGCCATGTCTCTGATGTACGCTAAATATCCGTATGCGGAGCCTATCGAGAAGGCTGTCCGTCTCGTCATGGATCGTCAACTACCGGTATGGCGCAAGCACTCTTTTTCTTGGGCACGTTTTTATATCGTGATCCTTCTAGGACGGGTCTTGGCCCCAAGAAGCCATCGAGGGTGTCTTTAACAAAACCTGCGCCATCGCATACCCCAACTTCAAGTTCTCGTTCCCCATCTGGATGCTGGGCAAGGCACATACATACCTTCTTGAGCTGTCGTCTCGAGAAAAGGTGGATGGGAACGGGCATCTGAACGGAAAAGCAAACGGGGATGGCTATACCAACGGAAACGGGCATGCAAACGGAAAAGCGGACGCGAATGGCCATGCGAATGGAAACGGGCATCTGAATGGGCACAACGGACATTAATCCATACACAATACATGTATCTGTACTTAGCATTATACCCGACTGCATTATTAAATAACCTAAGCGTTCCATAATAAATACGACGTGGAATGTCTACTCTTCAGCTAGGGCGAGAGCCTGTTCTAGGTCTTCTTCGTCGACAAGAGCCGTAGGCGGTGGGGGATTTCCATAGTAAAGGCGTTGTAGAACGATGGCTGACGATAGATCAGATTCATCTGTTGGGAGTAATGTCGGAGAAACTCTCACCAAAGTCGATAGACAGTTGAAAGATGGAACATATCTTGAACTGCAAGGGAGACTCTTGGAGAAAGAAGTAGACAGTCCTAAGGTTATGTCAAAATTGGAGAGCAGCAAGTGCACGGTGGCTCCTTACTTGAACGCATCTCCTCCTGCCCATCCGATCAATGTCGACATACGGAATCCATAGAGTGATTTTCGTTTAAAGTTACTGGGAAAGTTTGTGAACAACGGCAGGCATGAAAGGAATGTAGCGTACCTAATCAATTGAGGAATAGGCAACGTGCTCTCAAGACCCAATGCGACGAATCCGAGAAT
>QLPD01004892.1:0-11841 GCA_003314085.1 Hymenopellis raphanipes
ACAGTGTACGCATATTAGAAAAGTGAGCACCAATGTCAGCGGGTGATCAATGGAGATTGCTGATATTCTACAGCATTGACCCCCCCGATCCGTTTACCGATGATGCCTTATCTTACGCGAAAATTACAGTCATTAAACTTCAAGATGATGTGGGGCCGACTCCGGAAAAAGTACTTCCTGAACCCAATGGTGAACCCGGAACCGACGAAGTACAACTACATAATGCTACCGATAGCGGGGAAGACTCTGGAGGAGGCTCGACGAAGGTGCGTCTCCTTTGACTGAAGCTTCTACTATTCCCGCCTGACAGCATTCATTCAAGTGCCCTACCGAAGTTGTTTGTTACCGTACTTCGGTACCTTGAAAACTAATTCTGGTTCCGCACTGTAGATGTCCGACTCCAATGAGGCATTCGAAAGAACATCAACCTGTCTTCTTTCACTAGACGCTATACATCAACAAGTCGCCTCACTAGTCGCCGAAGAAGAGACTCTACGTGATCAACTTGGTGACACGGTTCCTGGACCACCAGACGAACTATGTGAGTTGTCTTCCGCCTAGGGTACGGATGTTGGCTGAGGTGCCGTCCTAGTGATGAAGATGCGCCTAATAGCGTGCAAGGCTGTTGCTGCGGTCGAGAAAAGCAAGCGCCGGGCCTGCGAGCGCAACTTGGAGGGTATCCGCTTGGGATGTAGCAGTCCGTTCATCACCCCAGGCGTCTTTGATGCCTATGTCGCAATCGCACAATTTACATCTGAACTTGCAGTATATCCAGTTTGGTACGTGTATAGCTTACTGCCTGAAGTTTTCCGTCCTCTGATTTGACTCGGGGCTTGTCAGATGACTTCTCTGTGTTGTTTTGAAGAAAATGAATGGTTTAGACGAACACGAAGTGAGCCGTCTTGTACATGCACTGCTTCAAGACTGGTGGATCAAGTTCAAGTTAAAGAAACTCAATAATGCGGCCCGGCGGGAAGAGCGGACAACTCCCCCAAGACTAGTACTCAATGTACACCCCCAAACGCTGAAACGCTGGAAATCCGGCGTCCAGCAAAAAACCGGATTTCCAGGGCTCAAATCGATGGTAACTCACTGGCTTCGGCAGGAGAAATCCCCTGCTCAACGACGCAGTGGAATCCACTGTTGTAATACTTCGGGAAACCAGAGAATCCGTTCGGCAGGATGCGCCGGTGTTTGTCATTGATTCGTTGGGGACTTGCCTCAATTTTTTTCATGCCCCAACTTGTCGTCTGACCACCATCACTCTCAGTCCAGCTCGTGCGATCCCACTTGTCCACCTCGACTCTTGGCACATTGCTGAGCCTTTCGTCCACGGCATCACTCCCTTTTCGGGTTTGACGTCTGTATGCGCGGACAGTAACGTTAACGGCACTCGCGGACACGATAGACGACGGGTCGTGCAAAGCTTCCAAAGGCGTCGTGGCGAAGATGGACTCAGTAAGGGTAGTTTCAGCTGTCTCCGTCGTAGTAGGATCTACTGTACACCATGTTTGTTTAATGCCCTACAATATATGTTCTCTTCCATTTCTCCCCCGCTGTCGTAGATACAATTGCAGCCGACCAATTAGATGGCCTGTGTCAGAACAAAAAATTCTAGGGTTCGTACACTGGATACCACAGACTCAAATTGTGGTTAGCCAGGGACTGAGGCAGAGGATTACGCTGTCTCGTTGGGCAGTGGAAATCCACTAGATCTGGCTCTGCATTTCCGATTCAGCGGCAGGCAGTGGAATTCCGGTGATCAGGCGTTTGGGGGTGTAAGACGCGCGTCACCGCGTCTACTAGTACTACGTCTGTATTGTCCACCGGTCCGCAGCATGCCGTTAAATGTCGTGGGCAGAGTTGGGGCAGAGCACATTTTGTGTGTGTCCAGGTTCATCTCAATTCAAACTCAGGATATCGTCTTTCGACAGCCACCACTCTGTCCTGAAGACGGAAATAGGATCAGTTCTTTTCTCTCTCCTCATGACTCGTGAAACATAAAGGATTTCCTGCTCTCATGAAAAAGCGCATCGACAGGCCCCAACTTCCGTTTGCTGAGGAGCCCTCAGGAACATTTGATATCTGATCTCAATACTTCCGAAGCAAAATAGGTCGCCTTATGTTCCTGGATCGAGACGCGAGTCAGAGAGATCAATATGAAGAACGGAGCCCGTGGGCGGCGCGTCGAAGAGGGAACAGCGACATCCCAATTACGAGACGCAAGAGAAACTTATCCGGATTGGACGGTGTGTGCGCCACATTTATCAAGAGCGCGATTCCGAGTGCGAGTCCAGACAGTAGCACCAGCGTCCCGCTTTCCTTTCATTCGACCCTGCAATGGTCGACTTCGCCGAATACACTCATGTACACCTCGTTCTTCATATTGTCCTGCAAAATCGAAATCAACTACTACGGCGTTCCAGCTCAAGTTCTGAACTCCAGATACTCGAGGTCATGTACGCAGCGTTGGGCCAGTTAAAGATTCTCTCTAATGAATTCCGGATCCCTGTCAGCTCCGTTGGTGTTTTGACCGGATCTCTCCACGTACATTGACCTACTCTCTCAGGCACTGATACCGCGCGCGCAGCTTTATTGGGACCATTCGCCCTTGGGGCACGGGGGCGCGTGCTCTGAGTGTGGTGATGGATGGACGTCTGTAATATTCAAATCCGCATCTTCTGACTGCAATTTCGGGACGAAGTTCCGTATTCAACTGTGGATCTCCATCGCACCATAGCCATGATTCATGTCATGTTCTCAGGTTACATATTCCCTCTTCTCTAGCCGCCCGAGTAAACTGAGATAGTCTGTCGCTGCTACACGACGTCCGTCTTACCCTTGGCCTGAACCTTTCTGCATTTAATCACACCGTCAGTACGATCATCCTTGGACGACCTACGTAGGGTCGCGCGCCACGAACCGCGTGAGCATCTGTCAGTTGACCAAACGATCTGGTTCCATCACTCAGTCCGTCTGGTTCCCCTTGGGACATTTTCGCCGAGCGGTGTTTTCTCGCGGGAATCGCATACATGGGAATGGATGCCTCATTTCGAAAATAAGTGTTCAAAGTTCGTTCTCGTCGTGTTCCAAGGAATGTCTAACAGTCGGTTTAGGTGCTGGGCCGTAAAACTGCTCAAGACCAGAAGATTGTCGGCGTGTCATTAAAAGATCCGTGTTGAGGAAATGAATTTGTTTTGTTCCACGGTCCGCCGACGGCCCGTGACCCCCCCACCTTTTCCCCACCCTCGTTCCCCGCATAAGGGTCCAGGGCGCCCTATATATAAGGCTTTCTCCCGTGAGCTGGTTTCGGCAGGCTTTAGTGCTTCTTCCTCCCGATATCGACCACATCCGCCATGGAGGATACTCGGTTCCAAAACATTCGTGTCTATTGTATGTTGGTTCAACTCGCGTCTTCTCTAGCTGACTCGTGTTGTAGGGCTCGCGTTCGTCGTGTATTGGGGTATCGTGCTGTTCGGTTATGATACGTAAGCGCGCGTTCTTCGAATATTCAAAGGCGTGGTCTCATTATTCACCAGTGGTGTTGGTGGAGGAGTCGTCAACAATTCCTACTTCCAGAAGCACTTTGGGATGATAAAGGAGGATGGAACGGCGGACAAGCATAGGGTGAACGAAGTCTCGTCCAACGTTGTGTCTGTGCTTCAGGCTGGTGCCTTCTTCGGCGCTTTGGGTAGCACTGTTATCTCGCGTACGTCGCTTTTCATCTTAGCCTTACGTGTATCTGACAGAGTGCATTTAGCTCGTATCGGTCGTCGATACACTCTGCTTTCTTTCGCACTCCTTTTCACTGTTGGTGCTGTGCGTATCTTTCTCATTCTTGCCATATCTTCAAGTGATTGAAACGATTTGAAGATACTAACCACCGTCGCCGAATCTCCATCAAACGGTCTGGCCCTCATCTACGCCGGTCGTGTCATTTCTGGTGTTGGGATCGGTGGCATCTCTGCGGTCGCGCCTGCGTTCGTCTCGGAGTGCTCTCCTAAGGAAGTCCGTGGACGGATCACAGGTCTGTTCCAGATCATGGTGGCTATTGGTGTCATGCTGTCGTACTTCATAAACTGTGCGTTGATTATTTGCCTATTATGTTCATTCTCGCTCATAATTTCCAGATGGAATTGGTATCAACATCCACAACAGCGTGAACGTGTGGCGGATTCCCTTTGGTTTTCAGCTAGTCCCTGCTGGAATCATGACTTTCGGTCTCCTGACTATCAAGGTTTGTTTTCAGTATTCAATGTGCGAAGCCGAAGCCGGAACCGACCTGTTCTCACAGGAATCCCCTCGTTGGCTAGCCTCTGTCGGTCGGAAAGAAGACGCTCTCAACAACTTGGCTTACCTTCGTCGCCGATCAATCCATGATGAGCAGGTTCTTCACGAAATAGCTGAAATCGAGGCTGCCATCGAGGAAGAGCGTATTGCTCGCGAGGGCCTCGGTATCAAGGAGGCTTTCTTGGGCAAAGGCAACTTCATTCGTTTCGTGATTGCCTTTGTCATCTTCCTGCTCCAACAATGGTCCGGACAGAACAGTGTCAACTACTATGCCCCCCAGATCTTCGGTATGCCTTTCACCCGTTCAGCTCTCTGGATTGAAGCTGACCCACTCTCTCAGCATCCATCGGCTACACCGGCACCAAGAACTCGCTCCTTGCGTCTGGAATCTACGGTGTGGTCAAGGTCGTGGCAACTGCCATCTTCATCTTCTTCGGTGTCGAGTATCTTGGACGAAAACTTTCTCTCATCATCTCGGCATTCGGAATGGGCACACTGTTCTACATCATCGGCGCCATCCTCAAAACTCATCCGCCACCGGCTGTCAGTTCTAGCGACGTTGTTACTGACGTCGCTCCCGCAAGTCAAGCGATGGCCGCCATGCTGTACATTTACGTTTGCTTCTACTCGATGGGCTGGGGTCCTTTGCCATGGGTCTACGTCTCCGATATTTTCCCTACCAGGACTAGGCATTACGGTTTGGCAACAGCAAGTGCCTCTCAATGGCTGTGGAGTACGCGTTCTGATTACTTCGAGTTACACTAATGTTGACTTCTCTGTGTGCAGATTTCGTTGTCTCCAAAGTTACCCCCGACATGGTCAGTAACCTTGGTTGGAAGATCTTCATCATGTTTGCCACGGTCAACGTTGGCGGTATGGGCGTATTCTCACTGTAAGTCGTGCCTCGCTTTTTTCGCCTTCACCGTGCTGAAAAGCGGACAGCCTGATCCCCGAGACCAAGGGCCGCAGTTTGGAGGACATGGACATTATCTTCGGTGCCATTTCCCAAGAAGAGCGTACAGCCAACATTCTCAAGCAAGAGAAGGCGCTGGAGGAGGCTGAAAGCAAGAGCATACACAGCATCCAAGATAAGGTTTAAGCTTTACGATACGATTCCATGTTTTGTTTTGTAGTGCTCTGTATTTTTAGTTCATGTCATTCACGTTGGTGCCTTGCAATCGTCCGGGGTTAAAACATCAACAAAGGCCGTATATTGTCGACAAAACTGTGAAAAGAAGATAGAGGAAGCGACAGTACACGATAAAAAGTTTGAAAATGCGAAGAAGACTGGCGTGTGCATTGATGTGACCTGCAAGACGCGGCATGAAGCATCAGATAGACACCCCAATCCCCTACATAACCTGCAGAGAACAGTGGCGGGTGGGAGACTTGACCGTCAGGCAAGCGCACACCCCCCAACGCCCTAGGCAGACAAAAAAGACCCTCTATGGGCCGAAGTGCTAAAAATGAGATAAATGAATCGGAAGAATAGACAAACTTGATGCCAAAGAGAAGGAAGACGGGCACCCAGTTTGACGTAGATGCAAATGAACGCCCCTCCACCCCCTAATCGACTTCACAACAGTAATAAAACATCAAATCGCAATATTGGCTCTCTTATCATGGAAGACCTTGACCATTACCGCCATGAACGCGGAGGCGATGAGCCAGGCTCCTCCGAAGAGCTGGACAGGAAGAAAGTTGATCTTGCCGGTGGACGGGTCGGTGTGCCGATCCAGAATAGCCCCAGAGGCGGGTGGTCCGACGAGTGTCCCGGGCTTACGAAAGATGAGGACTTCTCCCGCGAATGTCCAGATGTTTACTTATCACTCACCACAAAGCTCGAGAACATGACTCCAGTAATACTCGCTAAACCTTCAACCCCATAGAGATCGGCAGCGACTATATTCGGACCATCAGCACATGCGAGAGGGTTCGAGATGTCAGGACCTACCGACAGGATACAAACTGACATATCCTCCCGTGAAAAACCCGTAGAACGACGAGAACGCCATGAGGCCGGCGAGATTGTGTACAAATGGCCATATCGCCATCTGGCCGACACCGCCTAGGAACTGACACAAAGAAAGAATGTGAAGATGTCCTAGATGATCTCCAACGATGCCTAAGCACTAAAGATAGCGAGCATTGAATTCAGAAGTGATAAGCGCACTGAACCAGTAAGAACTCACGACGCGTCCGATTGCGGAGAACGCCGAAATCAATGCTGCAGAGTTCGCGCCGTCTTGTGCGCTGCGTTCAAGTTTATTCACGGCGTAGTCTATCGGCCGGAAATTGAGAAAACGTTCCGTCCTTCCGAAGTTGATGGTACGTACCGGGAACATAGAACAAGGGAACATAGAAGCCGGGACCGCTGAACAATCCAATTGAGCACAGGAATAGGAATACTTTGTTCGTCATCAAGCTCTTGTCTATCCTAGTGGGTGGACGGACGGACGCCCGAGGTTTAAGGAAAATGTCGGCAACTCCCAGCGCTACACGAAGAACGATTAGCCCGAAATTAACATCACGAATCAAGCGCGAACGAACGCGATATTTAACATCATATGACAAAAAAATCAAAAAAAAACCTACCCAAGAGAGTCATCAGACCAGTTGCTCTCAGCGCCCATCGAAAGCCGAGGTGATCAATGAGTTTTTGTGTCAAAGGACTGAGTACAAGTCCTCCCACGCCTGTTGAGAATAATGTTGGGGGCACTGTGGAAGACGCCTCAAAAAAGAAATAACGAACCATAGCCACTGGCTGCGATTCCAGTGGCGAGACCTATAACTCCCGGTGAGTCGTGTTCGAGTGGCACGAGAATTCTTTGAATTACCTCGATGCTTGGTAAACTGAATGCATGAGTACTATACGGAAAGGGTTCACGAGAAGGGGCCGCAGTACTCACCCATTGAGAAGGGATGCAGACAGCGGGTATGAAGGCAAACCCGCTTCCAACACCAAACATGACACCTATGCGAATTTAGAATTAACTACGGCGCCAAATGAAACGTCGAGAACGTTACCTTGCGTGAGATACAGATGCCAGACATGCGTTCTAGATGCACGAGTTACAGACAGACTTCACCCATCGAATCGAAAGAAGTTCCTACGAGAAAGAGGCGGCAATGAGCCCCATGCACATTATGCATGTTCCCATAAATCCAGTAATCCTAAAACCGATACGTTGTGCGAGGATACCCGCCAAGCTGCCATGATTGTCAGTTACGAAGTTGGCAACGGTGAACAGCTTACATGCCAACGAGTGGCTGTCCCGTAGCCTGTATGGACCCGACCCAGGCGAGATCAGAACTGGATACAGGTCCCAGCACATGGGAGGTGAAGTAATGGCTTTGGTACACGCCCCAAGACGACTCGATGCTATGCAGATGTTAGCACCGCCTCGTTCGGAATAGTAACACGTATTATTATAGACTAACCCTAGAGCGAAAAAGTGCACGGTAAAGGAGCACAGGACGCAAATCCAGCCGTACCCGCCATCCGGAGGGGCTTCATGCGCGTCCTGGTGCATGACGCTAGGGACAACCGCAACAGGAGGAGCGGGTACTGTGACTGGAACATCACGTTCAACGTCGGTCGACGGAGGACTGTCAGTGCAATAACCAGAATCGTGGACTTCGAACATATACAGATGAGGCTTGTGAGGGATCAAACCAAAGAAGGACGAACGTACAAATGGATGTTATAAGAGCCAAACACGGTCCATTATTCCTCCGTATGTTAAGCGCCCGTTGTCTCCATCAGAGGCGCCGGTAGATCCATGCCGCCAGCTGATGTGGTGAGTCCATAAGTCTTTGCGACTGACATTTTGGTTATTGGAAGCAAAGACGAGGCCGCCTGTCCATGCGTAAAATCGGACCTGGGCGCCTATTTGTTTCTTTATGTAACACAGTTAAGCGCCCTCCCCTTCTAAGCATGCGGGCTAGGGAGAACGCTTCAGGAGCGTCGCTATTCAACTAGCAGGGCTGCCTACCATCAGATATATGCACGAAAGAATTGCGGGAAAATGCCAAATAAAGGTGCCACAGCCCCGGCGCATGACGGGCTCCAAGTAGCCTGATAGAAAAAAATCATGAAAAACGCGTGTATCAAACGATGTTGTCCTAGATGAAAGACTGACACTGACACTGCTAATGGAAGGAAGGGGGAAGAGAGATCAACAACGTTAGTTGAACTATCTAAATTCGAGCTCCGCCGCGCACTCCGCTCTATATGATCATCTTGTTCCATGACCTCGAAAACTGACTGCATCGCTCAGGCTGGCAGTCAACCCGCTACGCCACCTATTGACCTGATGAACTTCCATTGCCTGAGGTGCGCCACTCATTCCGTATGATCTATTCTGATGTTCTCTTATCGCTATCCATCTCATCGTATCAAGCGTAAGTGACAACTACATTGAACAGTTCAACCCCGCGCTTGCTGTCTCCCTTCCTGGAGTCACGAGGCGGGGTACAGTAAGTGCGAGCGAAGCTTAAGCAAATCTGATTAAACAGCTATGATACCTATCCCGTTCGCTTCGCCCGCTCAGGAGTCTGGAAATGACCCAGTATGACGGAATACATGCTCGATTCATGATGTGAGATAGATTGCACAGGATAGCGTAGAAATAAATACAATAATGTCCACCAGCTTAAGGTATGAAAAGATATTTCACCAACCCTCTCATAGGAACACAAAACTGGTCCTGTTCTGCAAGTCCTGGTTCCGTGCTACCAGTTCAAGACTTCGTCCCTCATCGACCCTCCGGAACATGGCGACACCGCCTTCAGTATTAGCGCCAGCCATAATAAATTCATCACTCCCGTCAGCTACATTCCCTAGCATCATTCCCCGGATCTGCTGTAAACCCGTAGGAATCTGCGCAAGGAGCTGCAGAGCTTCTCCCTCGCGCTTGGCCATCCCAGAGCGCCTGACCTTTTGCATTCTCCGTTTGCAAGCGGGAGAAGTGCTATTCCCACTGGCAGACAACGTCCCGTTGATGAATTCAAAAATCGCAATGGTGTCGCCATTGGGGTCGATGGTTGTTCCGATGTTACGGTTACTCACGTAGATGAGTGGAGAGGGGAAGCGTTCAGTCGGAGTAGAGATGAGGACTTCGGCAGCGGCGAATGATGTTCCAGCCGGTGCACCGTCTGGAATAACAGAGACGTTGGCCAATAGAGGGAACGTAGTGCCATTGGGTGCCGCAGGAATTTGCTGAGCCGTAAGTGTGGACGTTTTCTCGTGTATCGTAAAGAGGATGTTGTCTATACAAAGCCACCAACGTTAACATGGGCTTAGGGTTACACACAGTGATGGACATACCATGAATAGCGATATGCCTAGGACCCGCTCCGGCGTCAATGTCAATCTGCCCTTGCACGTCGAAGCTCCCTGGAGTTCCGGTGTTCACCAAACGCCATATCTTGTCGCCGCCGAGATCGGGCACAAACACTTCTCCATTGAACTCGAGCGACATGTGGGGATTTGACGGGGCCCCCTCCGCAACAGGGAAGGCGACGATTGGGGAATCGCGCTCGAAATGCAGGGGATCATCGGGCACTGTGGCGACCAACGAGCAATTTGGTGATCCAAACTGTGATTGCAATCAGATTGTTGTTCGGGGTATTGGGCGAGTGTGGGGTGCGCTTACGTTCATGCCAGATACCTCACCCGTCGAGAGCGGATTGGTGAATGTAGGTCCATTTCCGCCTGTCGTAACAGTGTCGACCAATGTAAGGACCCCGTCCGCGACCGAGAATGATTGGAGGTTGCCCACAGGGGATATCTCGTTGACGGCGCTGGAAACACATGTTCAGAACACCTTCAGCTGCCACCGAATCAGAACTCACTAAAGAATGCTGCTATTCTGAGGATGTGAGGCAATCCATGACGGATTGTCTCCAGTTGGATTCTGCTGAACCAATGTGAGAGCGCCGGCGTCCGTGTCAAACAGATAAGTGGCCACGAAAGAAGAAAATCCGCCCGCAAGAATCGTATAATTTACCATCGCGGCTTCGTGAAGAATAAAGGAATAAGCGAGTGAAGAAAGAAAGAATAGGGCGCTAGGCCAGAAGATCGTCGCTTATAAGGATTGGCGGCCGCAGGAAGCGTTAGAAGGAGGAGAGCACCGCTCTGACACTGGAGGCAAAGAAGAAGATGTGGCGGTAAACTCGGAGGCCAAGCACGGCTTTTGTTGTTTACGTTGGTCCCGAAACGGTGTCCATTGTTTTAGGAGATGATCTCGGCGCGGTTGCAAGTCTTTTTGTTCGTCCCACCGTCCATTGTCAAGGCCAAGGCGTTTAGATCAACGTATGCCTAACAAACTAGGGCAGGTGTATAAATTGCGGGATACCCAGGGCATACCTGGTTATCGCGCGACTAGACCAGGTGAAGGTGAAGGACAACAAATGATCGCACTCTTTTCTGAAACGTTGTCGGTTGTTTGGGCAACAACCCTGATACACATCTGCTTGGCAACGACGTCCAAAATGAGCAATGCACGTCCTTATTGTTCGTGTACTTGTTCTCGTTTAGGCCTTCAGATCGCGTAGGTAGCCTCTCGACGCGTGGTTTACGCGTCCATATTTGGTATAACGACTCTGACTCCCAAAACATCTGCATCACCCCTCTTCTCTTCGAGCAACAAAAGATCTTCTCTCCTTCCATCTCCTCATCAGTTAGATCCATGTCCGTGATGAATTCGGATGAATAGCTGTCACTCAGGCAATGTACATCACTGCCGTGCTTTTTTCATCGTGCGGTGATCACCAAACTCGGCTGTGGCGTTGATTCAAAAGGTCAACGGCATTCGAGACTCATCCATGATCTCTCAGGTGCGCTTCTGAGTTCCCCGTGAGCGACTGGCAAATCAAGGATCACATCCATCGGTGGTACGCCGAACATGCTTCAGGTCTCAGTCGCCTTGAAATAGAAACGTCAACACGTTTATCCTGCTCGGACGTGCCTCAGCTCCTCCTTATGTGCACCAAGGATCGTGCTTATAGCTTCCTAGCGAATGGATCAGAGCAAGGTACATATCAACCTTTCATGAATAGCCTATATATTATTACTTCTCATCTATCTACTCAAGTGAATGGTCACGAGGAAAATCAAGGATCACATCTGTCAGTAGTGCACCGAACACGGAGTGATCCCAAGTCCAAGAATGCCTCTGGACCTAGATTACGGGGAACGAAACGAAGTGGATATGCGAAGGGTGTAGTACAAATGAATGCAAGAACGAGTAGCTGGTCCCGTATGCAATGTAGTTATGTGCTCATAATCCGCTCGATCTCCATCGACAATCTCACGCGAGCTGCAGACCCCTCGGGAGTAGAGCCACCAATTTTCGCACCACTCTTATCCCCAAAACCACTGTTCACACCCTCATACACGAGGGCGAGGAGCTTGACGAACTGATTGCCCCATATCGCCTTCGCATCCGACCCCAAAACCTGCAAACCCGCTTTACAATCACATCAGTCCCCGCGAAACAATAATGAAAAAAACCTCACCAGCCAATACATCCGCTGCCACCGACTTCT
>QLPD01004899.1:0-10202 GCA_003314085.1 Hymenopellis raphanipes
TACGGGTATGAGGCGCCGCGGGAGCCATCGAGATAAGATAATCAGAAGCGGGAGGGGGGTTGTCTGGGACGGCGGGAGGGGTGGGATTGGGAGATTGGGGGACTCCCACAGTAGCCAGAGCGTCCATCAGTCCCCTTGATGTGAGCAAGTGCAGTTCGAGGGTGCTGTGTCGTGCCATTCAGATGAGCCGCGCGGGAGAAGGATTGGTGAGAGTCGGTAGGGCTGGAGCGCAAGGTTCAATGATGACAGCCGTCACCAACACAGCTGGAAGGAGGTCGCTGAAACAACGGGAAACAAAAGAATGTGTAGTTGTAGGATACGACTTGTCATTCTTGGGAAAATAACAGAACGAAATCTGTCTCACGACATGCCCTGCGTTTACATGAGAGAAAGGCTGGCAAAAATAGCGGCGGAGATTGTGTTATGCGCGACCTTGTCCGAGGAAGACGCGCCGAGCCTG
Organism: Hymenopellis raphanipes; assembly: GCA_003314085.1. Lineage (NCBI taxonomy): Eukaryota > Fungi > Basidiomycota > Agaricomycetes > Agaricales > Physalacriaceae > Hymenopellis > Hymenopellis raphanipes. Next base: position 461 of record QLPD01004899.1, read on the forward strand.
AGAAAACATGGCATAGGTAACGATTCTCTCCACCATTGAGCAGATAGACAGGGAATTCGAGGAACACGTACCACCGCGATGGGTGGAACAATGAATAAATAAGGGCGTTATGTGTCAAGCCTTGCAAGTGGGAGAATCTAGCAGTGCTCGGATCCACATTGGCCCTGGAGACCAGTGGGATAAGTTGCAGCTGATTTATCTCAAAGGTAGCCCGGATACTAGGTCGGTCTTGAAGCGAGTGTCAGATGTTTGGGAGACAAGAGACGTACATAGTATGTCCCAAGCTCTCATCAGAATAAGCGGTCTCATCGGGCACGCAGATTTTGAGGGGGCATAGCAGAGCGCTGAATCGCCGCTAGATATCACGATACACCGGGAGGAACCCAGGGGAGTAAATTAAATCGTCTTGCGGTGGCCTCGTCTCCCAGCATCGAGTAGTCAGCTACGTCACCAAGCATCAATGGAAGGGCCAAAAGTCTAGGTCGTTGACGCAGTGGTTCTTGTCGAAACATACAGTAGATGTTTGAGTCGGCGAAGCGCTGAAGAAGCCTTCCCAATACGTCGAGTAAGCAATGCGTAGTAACAAATGCGTCGTTTCTTCGTCAGATTCTCTGGAAGCCGAATCGGGACCATAGCTACCAATCAGTGCCTCTAACGGCCTTCTGACGACTCGGAGTGTCATCTCGTCTCGCACGTCGCAACTAGAGACTGTCAGCTGCGATGTAGATCCACTTGCATTTTGGATCGAATGGAGCAGAAAACGGTCTTGTCTTAAGGAATGCTGACTAGTGCAGATATCTGCAAAACATAGATATCATGAGACCGGATGTCACGATTTGAGAGGATGACTTGCCTTTCGCAGTTAACCACTAACGGTGTCATTGATAACGCCACGCCACCCCAAATCCTTGGGTAACACGGAGTGCCCGCATCCGGGAGTAGCTGTTGCTCCATGTGAGCTACAGTAACTTGCTGATTCTGGAACAGAAATGAATTGCTATCTTCTGGCTCATCCATCCCGTCCCCTGACGGCGGTGGAGATCGAATACACTCACTATGTAAGTCGAGACCTCGAGGCCTCATTTCCGTGTACAATCACCGTGGTCTCGCAAGCGATGATCCTTATTCGATGTACTGGACATTCATTTCATCTTCTGCTCGAAAATTAATAACCGTCACCTACGAGGCATAGTAAACGACCACAAGATAAACATGCGAGCCTATGAATGGAGGCTCTAAACTTACCTGTTCATTCCCGTTCCAATAGTGGCGCGGTGGCAGTCTCAAGCTACCCTCCGGGATCATCGTCAATTATTCACTGCGCACGTCGGTGTGTCTTCTGTCATTATCAGAAACGAGCTTGAGCTCCGATCCGGTCATTGACGTGCTCGGGCTTTGCGCGCCTCGTCTCTCCATGACGGGTTAGCGCAGATAAAATGCCTCGGGAGCAACACCCACCGATACCCTTCTTTGGACAAACTGTCACTCTCTGCCCGCATGAAAGCTACTAGCATAACGCGAGTTGCCTTTCCGAGTTGGCGGTCCGGACTCTCTATCCTTCGAGCGTGCCTCAACTAACAACTGAAGGTCGCGATGGATCGATTTTTCGTCCGTCATAGCTCTTTTGAATTTCTTCATCCTCTTTATGCTTCTTCTCCCGCGGGCTCATAATATTTGACCCCTTGTCTGCGTTAGCTCGTCGCGCTCAGGCTCTTCCGATAAAATCTCATCTTTTTAATGATGGCGGATGTTTCGTTGAGTTAGGATACCAGAGCATGCGAGTTCATACTTGATTGACAAGCGGTAGTAACAGCCCGGTAGAAGTGCGTAGAATGAGTCGCGGAGTTCCCGTTGTGAGCAAGAAGCAAGCCGTTAGCGTAGTTGGTGCTAGATTCAGACCAGAACGGAAGGACGTGGAGTGGTACTTCGTCAATTTGGTACGTAAGGCCAGTTTGTGCAGACGCAGACCCGACAGTGAAGGAGATACATGATAAGAGAATTTGTCTCGCCGAACGTGGTATGGGCAGTATTTCCAGTTTCCCGAGGTAGCCCAAAGCGTAGCATCTTTGGGCGTCAATTGCAGATTGGATATCACCTCGCTGCCAATTGCTGACGCTTCCAGCACGAAGACGGTGCGTCCGCGCGTCTTCACGGTTTGTTGCTACTTTCTTTCAAACATTTAGGGCCCAGGCCTTAAGCCGAAGTCGCCGACAGTTTCCCACGTAAATGATCGCAACGCGTGAACTTATGACTTGACGAAATCTCTGGCAATAAGCGACGTCCTTAGCGAATAGCAGATTAGAGTAACGGGCCGTTGTCAACTGTGGCTCGCATTCTACATGAATTATCAGGAACTCTATGCCGACTTGGAGACGGAGGATACTTACTATCTGTCAATCGGTATCACGCATATGCACTCAGATGGGAAGTCCTATGGTTTTCGATAGTACGAGTGCCTCTCATGGGGAGGTCTATATCTCTCGGCTATGTGTATCAAAGGACTCCAGATGTTCCAAAGTTGGCAAGGTCTCAATGAGATTACGTTTCGTCTGTATTGCGAAGGTGGAGGAGATCATCTCCAGATAGTACTTCACTATTGCTAATGTTATATCACCCCGGCATTGGATTCAAGAGATGTACCATCATCAGACTTCTAGCACTTAACCTTTCCCTCCGTAATCATCGTCTACCATCCAGGGCTATTTCGTCTTTTTGTAGGGGCCAAGCTCCCTCAGAATGTGCGGAATCAGAGTCTGATAGCTGCCCATGTCCGTTGTCCCCACCTCAGTGCTTAAAGCTGATCGTCGCTCTCACAAAGTTCTATATCCGATATTTTGAGTCGCTACTTGCCATGTTGGGTTTAGGTTGATTTCTCGTAGCGCGCGCCCTGAAAGCCTGAGCTCTAACGGCTTCGGTATCGATCCTCTCCTGACGCCATCCTGCCAAGGCCCTCCATTTTTGCTTCTTCCGCGGCGCATCATATAGCAGTAGTACATCTTGCATTACATTGTCCGCCACCGGAGAATACTCAAGCTCTAGGCTAGGCCGTTCCGAGGACATGTCTGTAAAGACTAGGAGGCGGAAGTTTCATCACCTGTCGGTTTACCAGTGTCTTCCCATTAGAATACTTGAAAGTGCCCATGTTCATCGTAAATGGATTGTAATTGTTGCATGGAGTTAATATACGTTTTATGAAAGCCTCTCGGACTTACATCGTGTGCTTTATTCTACTTTGACTTTGAACAAGACGCTGAATAAAGCCGTCCATACGTACGCACGTTCGTTACGTCGCCGCGTCCATGTCCCGTCGGAAGCCAATTATCTTCTTCAGAGGAAGTGCGCATCAGAAGACATGCGGTGGCGCGCGAGACATATTGGTCGGCTGCGCGGAGATGAGAATTAGATAGCTGCTCCATATATCACATTAAGCTTGTTATTGTTATTGTGATTGGTTGAGTTTGAATTAAGAGAGTGTTTTATTCCTTGCAGTCGTCGTGAGGCAAAAAGGACATAAAGCGCGAATGCAGACAGTCTTGAGGCGTGGTTCGGATACACCCCACGTGCATTGTAGGTCCTGCCACGATCCCAGGGATAGCACAGCCAATACTTCAATGTGTACAGATGTCCCTTGAGGTAGATCCGAGTCGATGAGTACCACATTGAAGAGACCCTTCAACACGAGTTCATGATGGCGGTAGATAAACTCCTCCTGGTTTCTTTGCATCACGACATAGCTTTGTATGGACACAAAATCCTGAGAACATCTTGGAGAATATTAAGAACGAAGGAGGAAGCACAATTTCCGAAGTGCATGGAGAGCAGGAGGAAGTCGTACTTAATGTTGGTCGCATGGTGACAGTAGAATATTAACGATGTCGTTCTTGGACGCCAGTTTTCGGTGATCGGTCTGCAACATATACAATGCCCATGACACCTCGATGGAGAAAATCAAGAGCGTTCTTGAGTGTCGGGTTCCACGGTACGTGTTACTGTTTAATGACCGTGGGGGGAGGAAGACAGAGAATGCGGACAGACGAATGTGTCACTCACTCAGCGCGCTATTTGTGTCGACGCGATGATGGCTAGAAAGGAAGGCGTTACTAATCACGTGTCGGAGGAGAAACCTAATGTACTTGCCTGCCGTGAAGACAGTGTGATTCTGGTTGGCTCGTGTTCGTGGTCCCGAAGGCATGCAGAGGATGCCCTCGTCATGGCGTGTGGCTGTTGCCTGGCTGCGACACTGTGTTGGCCGTCAGTTTGTCGCTTGGTTGATCGGAGGAAGGCGGTCCGGACTAGCCCGGACCCCATTTTGGCCATCACCTCCAGAGGCCCCACCTCGTTTGATGAAATCTAGCTCCATGAAGATGCGAGCAGCCGTCACCGCCACGGCTGCCTGTGCACACAGCTCTCCCTCTCTCTTGTACTCCTCATGCGCCTGTCATCACGTCTATCGGTCTATCCTCGAATCCGTTGGAAAGCTTCTGTTTGCCCCCGACTCTGATATGCACTGCCAGTCTTCCGGGACTCTCTTGAACCGGTCTGATGTTTGGCCTCAATCCCATATAGCATGTCCCAAGGATAGTGCTTGGACCATTACCCCAGCAGGCTTGCCCCATGATTAGGCAACCTTGAACCTTGGCCCTTCAGTCCCGTTTTCTTATCCTTCATTTCCACGTGATCAGCGCTTTTTCTCCTTCAAGTTGTGTTCCGAGATCTTTCGCTTCTTTCATTTTGTGGCTTCATTCGTTCTGCTTGCTTTCACTTGCGTTTTCGGTCATCCCGGCTCGAAACACAAGCAACGATAATTGAATCATCAAGTGGGACGTTCCGCTACCGTTCCGTTCCACATTCAAGTTGTCATGACTACTTTCCTAATCTAGTCATCTTCTCCCGCTATTCCTTTACGGTATGCCTACGACTCTCACATCCCTTTCTTTGGGCTCTTCGAGTTTCTCAGGCGGACTCTTTCCCGGTCTCGAGCTCACTGCGTTCCCTGACTTATGACCAACACGATGCCCATTGAGAAGTTTGGCCGGCTTCAGAAGACAAGACCGAAAGCATCCGACGCTTCAGACGGTAGAACGTGTGATTGGCGCCTGAATTGTGCAGAGGTTTGCTGAGGCGCAGTACAAAGCGCGCGCCTACTTGTATAGACCTCATTTCCCAAAAAAAGTCCTGTCTGAGGAATGATGCCTGATGAAGTCGTGTTGTGTGGCCCGATTATTAATGTACAGTTCAAACAGTGTACGCGGAAGTATACGCTTATGGAGAAGTTCTGAATCAGGAGTGTCAGAGGAGTGTCAACGAGCCTGACAGTGCCGCGTTCCGCAATGAACCTTGTACGCTGAATTTCCAAAGATTTCGACTCGTAGGAGTCGAAGTGAGCTGCATTTGGTTAGGAGACTGCCTGGAACAACGCCCAAACGGGGCCGCCCTTTGCGGCTTTGTCTAGATAGTGGCAATAGATATGCCCGTCGGCCCGCCCATCCCCATACTGCCATATTCATCGTCAGGCAAGGCAAGGATCGAAGTGTGGCGTGCGAACCCGGAGACCCACGTGTTCAGGGTCCCGATGTGAGTCCATTTTACCCAGTCAGGACGCGTCACCTTCCCGTCAGCCGGGTCCGCCTTCGTTGCTGTGCACCATAACTTGGCGGTGTCCGTCGTCTTTTGCTCCTTCTACCGACCGCCATTCAGCGGGCACTGCAGGGCGAATCTCTTGTCTGGTTCCCCACCACCATCTCCTCCTCTGGGCACCTCTACCCAATAGCACCTGTTGTGCAACCCGGTCTCGTTAGTAGCTGCTACTGTGACCACAACGAATATCATATTCGCCTCGAGGTCTACACGTACCCCCACACTCGAGCGCCACAAGCTCAGCCTGTCTATATTAATAGGGACAACCCGGTCATTGGGTCTCCCCACACCCATTCTTCCCCGGCCACCATATCGGTCGTCAAGTGTCTTGCATTCTCAGCGGTTTACCATCATCCCTTCCACCATTCCCCGCACACGGTCCATTCGTCTTATTCACACACTTTCTGTACCTCCGGACAACGACGACGGTCTCGCACCATAACATCTAGGCGCCCTGTCTTGAGACAGAAACGACCTCCCTAACGTCACTCATCCGGGCATTCTGGAATTCTGAGATGGACGCTCTCAAATCACTTGTAACACCGCTCCTCGGTTCATCTGCAGTCGATGGCATGAAGCTCGTCGTCCTCGGCGGCACCGTCGAAACTGCGCGAAGGGTATCGAGCGCGGCGTGGGGGCATTTTGTCAACTGTGAGTCATGCAGCGCAAGTTTTCTATTTCTGTTATGGCTTCCTTCCGGCTTCTGTCTTTCCGGTCGTTCTTTGGGTGCGGGGTTAGTTGTAGTCGGGGTGTCTCCGGTGCACAGTGCGATTCAGAGTGGAAGGAGGGTCGGTGGCGTAGGGTAGCGCAGCCTCCACATGAAGATTTGTTTCGGACCTGGGTCACGCCACAGTCTCGTCCACCTCTTCTCCTCGTGGTTATGGTTTCATTTGATTCATTTTTGTGTCATTTGCCCTCTTACAGTTCAATCTCCCTCATTTTGCACAGATTACTGATATTCTTCACTTTAGCATTCTTCCTAACCGCCCACTTCAGCGAAGAAGATTACCCTTATGACTGGCTTATGCTCTGGCTAGCGCGCCGACCAGAGTGGCAGCGTGCGAGAGAGTTCGAGGGCACAACGCGCACCAGTTCGCGTTCCGGTGAATCAGGATGGGGATTTGGCGACGATGACGATGACGCTGGAAGCGATGATGATTTAGGAGGGCACGGTTCAGGAGCGCATGCTACTGGAGGCTGGGATGGTCGCCCTAAGACACGAGTGGTGTTTCAGCCTACGTTTGATACCACACACACGATATATTATCGAGGTCATTGGTTGAGGATCCGCAGGGGACGGAAACATGATGGCAGTGGTTGTGAGATGCTAAGCATTAGGTGAGTCGTGGCCTTTCGGTCGTTCATCTAGCTAACATGCACTTAGCGTTGTTGCGCGCTCAAATCTCATCCTCAAGCAACTCGTTCTGGAGGCCAAACGCGCCTACGAGGCCCAATCCGTGTCGCGTATCCAAATTTACTTTGCCGCATCCCACGGCTCGTGGTCGTGGACCGACTCTCGGCACAAGCGTCCCATGAGTAGCATTGTTCTAAACCCCGGTGTGAAAGAGATGCTCCTTCGCGATACACGCGATTTCCTCGCCAGTGAAACGTGGTACGCTTCCAGAGGCATACCGTTCCGACGGGGCTATCTTTTGCACGGCGTTCCTGGCTCTGGCAAGAGTTCGCTCATACACGCACTCGCTGGAGAACTCATGCTTGACATATATGTCGTATCATTGAGCAGCAGTTGGATCAGCGATAGTACTCTGATGGCGCTCATGGGTCGCGTACCGAGCCGGTGCATTGTATTACTGGAGGATCTGGATGCAGCTTTTAGGCGTAGTGTTGGTCGTCGAGACGAGGATGATGAGGATGATAGCGAGGATGAGAAAAAAGCAGCTAAAGAGAAGGAGGAAAAAGAAAAGAAGGAGAAATCGACGTCGCGGCGGCGGAAGCGCGGTGTTGATGGGATGAGCGAGGTGAACACGCTTAGCTTAAGTGGCTTGCTGAATGCACTCGACGGCGTAGCTGCTGCCGAAGGTCGACTCCTCTTTGCGACAACAAATCATTTGGAGCGTCTCGATCCAGCACTGTCGAGACCTGGTCGTATGGACGTGTGGATTGAGTTCAAGAACGCAAGCAAGTGGCAAGCCGAAGCGCTTTTCCGCAACTTCTTCCCGAGCGCGGAGGAAGAGAAACCCATCAATGACTTCGATGAAGCGGAACTTGCGGGCATTGACTTGCCTTCGCCGCCCTCGAGCAGCGGATCGTCCACATTGTGGTCTATGTCACCTTCAGCCGCCTCTTCGACGGCGTCTCTTCCGTCGGAGAGTACATTTGGCGCCTCTAACCAAGCGTACCTACCGCCACCTGTCGATCCATCCATAGCCAACTCTGGGCACTCTGCGAAGCCTCTTAGTGCCAAAGAGCTCGGAAGGCTGGCCAAGACGTTCGCAGATGGAGTGCCAGAAGACGAGTTCAGCGTAGCGGCACTCCAAGGCTGGCTCCTACGATGGAAGAGCAATCCGGATGAAGCTGCCCGTGGCGTCGGGAAGTGGGTTGAAGAAGAGAGGGAGGGCAAGAGACAGCGAGAGGAGAAGACGCGGAAGAGGGGTGAGAAGAAGAAGGCCGAGAAGGAAAAGGCGAAAGAGGAAACCTTGAAAAAGGCGGCGGAAGCACCGAAAGAGCTTCCCGCTGCTCTTGCGCCTGCGCCTGTCCCCGAGCCTCAGCTTATTGTTGTTGAGCCTGTCGTCGTGGAGATGCCCGCTCCTGCGCCAGAACCTATACCACCAGTACCCGTTGAGGTCGTCTCTGTCGTCGTGCCTCCTTCGCCGCCGTTGCTGCCTTCCGCGTTGCCTACCAATCCCCTTGCGCCTCTTGAGTCGGATTCTGAGTCGTCGTCGTCCTCGGACAGTGATAGCGACGACGAAGACGAATTATCCAGTGTCAAGCCCAACAGTGTTGGTTGGGGAGTTTGGCATTAAGGCGGACCGTGCGTCGGACATTTTATTCATGTATCGAAAGTTGTTTATTCATTCACGCCATCCACTCCATCCCATCCCTCCTACATATCATCTCATATGCATCTCTATTACTTACTGTGTTTGTTTAGTTCTCTTCCATCTCTCTCGGTCGATGTAGTATATAGCTCAGGCAATTGGATTCAAGGTTATTAGAAACAGTGTGAGAAAGTTGACTTCTTATTCGGTAACGAAATCTTCGCGTCAGTTTTCCGCAAGGTCTGGCTCTATTCACTTGAAGTACTTGGTCATTTCTTAAGAAGTTAACTCGGCAGGAGGACAAAGCGTGATTGCGCATCCAATGTTAGCACCACAACGAAGCCTGGTGGTGGAAGTGGAAGGACTTTCTTGCCCATCGACTGTTGTAATAGCCTACCTGTACAGTATTAGTTAACTTTTTTGCTTAACAATTGTACGATTTTACTCACTGATTCAATATACAGTACACCACTGCTCGAACGCTTGAGTAGTACCAAAATTAGTTGAAAATTAGCGTGGGGAGATAGATATACGTACATTACCTTGAAGTCGTTCGTTTCAACGTCGGCAGTCGGTGACTTCAAGTTCAACCACGCGATAATGTGAGAGTTTCGTTCACCATCCTCTGGAAAGAGACGTGAAGGGTTAGTCAGTTTTGTCTGAGGGGAAACCGAGGCCAAGTAGAATGGTCCTGGTCTCAGCGTCTGTTGTAAGTATCTTGATATTTACATTCTTCTGCCAATTTGCCAAGTCGGTTCTTACAACAAAATCACTAAGCTATCCGTGATTCAATGTTCGGCTCTCGTTCAGGATCTGCATAGCCATATCAAGTTTCTCTCCTGCCTCTTCACCCGTAAACCGCCCCCGTATAAGCTCATCCAGAGATAAAGACCGATCTGAACACTGGACAACCTTGCTACCAAGTAAGTCATCTCCTGGAAATTCCGTGATTTCACGATTTGGATTACGATTCCAGGCTCTAATACTCTCCATGAGATCTCGACATCTATCCCAGGACGAATGCGTCGGATTCAGTGCAATTAAGGACTGCAACCTTTCGGCGGCGGTAAAGACGATGTGACATACGGCGATAGCGAGATTCTCGG
>QLPD01004905.1:0-13082 GCA_003314085.1 Hymenopellis raphanipes
ATCAAAGAACGTGATGAAGTCCAAGGCGTCGCTGGTCAAAAAGGGAAATGTTGGACTGGAGGAGCCTTCTGGACTGGAGCCAGACACGTTCAGTCCACTGCACTCTCCATTGCATAACGCGTCGAACGAAAGCAACAAGACGCGTGCAGCAGCAGCGTCCCCAGTCTCATCCTTATCCTCACCACATACGGAGAAGACGGACAAGGAGAGGGGTCGATCAAAGAACGTGATGAAGCCCAAGGCGTCGCTGGTCAAAAAGGGAAATGTTGGACTACTTGTCGAGTCGTCCGAAGAGGAGGAGCTTTCTGGACTGGAGCCAGCCGTGCTCAGTCCGCTGCACTCTCAATTGCATAACACGTCGAACGAAAGTAACAAGATACATGCAGCAGCGTCCCCAGTCTCATCCTTATCCTCACCACATACGGAGAAGCCAGATAAGGAGAAGGGTCGATCAAAGAGCGTGACGAAATCCACGGAGTCGCAGGTCAAAAAGGGAAATGTTGGACTACTTGAGCCTTCTGGACCTGTTATGCTAGGTCCACCACCAGAACTGAAACGTACAGTGAAGCCATTTCCCATGGCGATGAGTCCCACGTTGCCTCCTCGACACCTCATCAAACGTCCTTCCCCCGATTGCGAGGATACAGGCGCGCGCAAGAAGAAACGAGAGGAATCTCCATGGTTAGTCTTGCATAATCACTAATTCTCTTTTTCATATGTACTGTTGCAGTGTTATCCCTTGTCAAATCGCCAACTTGGATGACGATCTTGCTCAGTACGACGCTAGTAAGTTGTATCAGCTGCCACTTTTGCCTTGCACTCATGTCCACCCAGTGTTTCTCGATCCTACTATTGATCCCAAGACCCTATGTCCGTATTGTGATGATCCTCTACCACCAAAACCAACGCCTCTCCTCCGCAAACTCCTCGAAACTACAGCAAAAAAGTCGCTGCCAAGCCCTCGGCCAACCAATCCCATGGGCCGAAAAGCACCGTTTGAAGCATTCATTGCATTGTGTCAGCGGCATCGTTTTGAGAGCCAGATTCTGCCCGATGCAGAAAGTAAAGGCTGGCCCAAGGAAATTGAATTTGATAAATTGGAGAAAAGAGTGCAGAAGTTGAAGCAAGATTTGAAGGACTTGATTACAGATGCGGAAGTGAGGAGCCATAACAAATTTTGGGTGGAGGTCATGGCGGAGGTTAAGGCGAAAGGGACGAGGGCGATGACCGGTGTTAGAAATCAATTTGCGATTTTTGATAAGATGCAGCCAGGATAGTGAGTGTCCCGTCCCTCTCTCTAATCAGACGACAGTACTAAGCGATTTTTTTTAGTTACGGCGAGCAAGGTTCCGTCATCATCCAGCACACGCTATTGGACATGTTCCCACCTTCCAACATGAATCAGAACGACATCAAGCCGTTATATGCGAACGAGTTCATGCAACGCATTCTCGTGCCAGAAGTAGCCAAATCATTGATCATGGAGGATCAAAACGTCTCTCCGGAAAAGGCGATCAAAATCCTTCGGGAAAGCACGAGCTATGGTGTGGCGATGTTTCCTGAGGACGGAGGGGAGTGGGGCGAGACAAAGCACAAGAAGTCGGCGGATAAGCTCGGGGTGGCGGATATGATGGTGATGGAGCGAGCGAAGAAGCGACGCATTGAGCTGGAGAAGGAAGAGAAGGAAGAAGAGGAAGAGAGACGTTTGAATGCGGCGAAGACCCGACCGAGACCGAAACCATCGACTTCGATCGCTTTCTTCTCGCGGAATGGCCATGGCTCGGAGGGCAATGCTCACGAAGGTGACGACGCGCCGTCATTTGGGCGTCGATGGCTACGTTGATGTACGATCCGCAGTGGGATGAGGCTGCATCTGATGCGGAGCGGCGATGCGGATAGCGAGGTGTGGCTCGCCTATCAAGAAAACGAAAACGAAGTCGACGACTGTACCGACATCCCTGGTCTTTCCGTTTGCTGAGCTTTCAAGCTTTACCGCGGGAGGCGCCGCGGTTTTCCGTGTTGTCTTGCCGCGAGATTGGCTTGTGGGTAAAGTGAAGGGTAGTTAGAACTTATAATAGTTAGAACTGAGTACAGTATTTGTGTCGTACTGTGGCTTACACTCTGGCGATCTGTGATGATGATATTAAATAAGTATGAAGAGCCCGAAGAAGAGAATGGGGTCCCATTCGAAGACGGTTGGGACTGAGTCCGAGGGTTCTGTTAGGTTCTGTTCCAGGAGGACGAAGTCGCCTTTATTAGACATTGTGGAGAGTTCGGCCAAAGAGGACAGCGTCTGCGATGCGCACAGTAACGCCCAAATATATGAACAAGAGAGCATGTACCACCAGGTCAAGATCGTCAAATTCCTGCCGGTCTGGTGCGCTGTAAGGGAGTCTCTTCGGACTGACGCTTGAGCGTTTCATTAGCAACCCCGGGATGCACAGCCACCGCGAACGGTCGACCGTTTGACCGTTTGTGCCGAGATGCCGAAGGCTGACCGTTTGAAAGCGAGAGCTGTTTGATTTTTGTTTTTTCAAGTCGAATCTGATTCAGAGAGCACGGGAGCGCGGCCGCGCGCCCTCACCGAAGTCCACCCGAATCTGAAGAGTGTAGACATGGATTGAGATTGAGGCACAGGAGCTCTCGCAGATGGTGGTACTGCCACAGGCGCACCATCAGTAAATCTCAAGGTACATAGACAGGTATAGACAGTAATAGTAAGAGTCGGACTAATTAACGGCACGGGGTGTCCCGCGGGTGACTTGATTCCAACCAGCACCCGCACCCATCTATGACCAGCACCCGCCGTATGTACCCTCGGACTGGCGCAGATTCACAGATCACCTTTAGCCCGCTCACCCATCACGGTACCTCACACGCCCACCTCGTACGACATTCATGCACGGTATGCATCCCCATGCAATGGCCATGGCTTGGGGGCGCACGCGCCGAGCATGTGCTGTTGGGACGAAGGGGAGCGGAAGGACGTGATATGTGATGGGGGTAATGAAGCAAGGTGGGAGATGTGATTTGACGCCCGAATAGCTAAAACAAATGAGACATTCTCTGCAAAGAGTTCAGCAGACCGCAGGAAATACTGAAGGAAACGTACATCTCACGACGTCAACAGCAGCTGGCGCAGCGCCTCCATCCCACCCATTCGTGCTTCGAGCCTGACTCGTCCTGAGGGCTTACAGCTTACGCTAGGCGGAATCCATGTAAGAATGGCACCGTCGCGAAGACGAGCACCAGGCTGGCCCAGAATGCATCCGAGGGTGGCGGCGCGGTGGAACAAGGCAAATACACTGCGAAAAGAAGTCTCAAAGAAAGTTCTGGAGGCGACAAGCACGTCTACGTTGATGTGCTGTGGTGGTAAAAGCAGAAATCCGTGATCAGCATCTTATCGCGATCAACCGAACAGCGTTGATGCGATCAATTACCGCACGTCGCACAGTATGATAGCAGCTCCAAAATGATGTATTCAAGCTGGCAAACATAGATGTGATGAAAAGGTAGCATAAAATCAAAGTGAGAGTGACCCCCAAGGATTTTCCTTGGGGACCGAACGGTCCCTCTGTCCTATTTTCCTTGGTGGCGGGTTTTTCGTGCCTTCGGCACCAGAAACCCTTGGAATGACCGATTTACCGTTTCATTGAATACTCCGTACTCGCTTGGTGGATCAAGGTCCTTCGAAACTGGTAATTCAGCCGTCGGCTGGTCTCCTGTACACAAGTACAAATACCGGGATTTCCGATCACTATCTAATCAACCAACTCTTTGCAATCTTATACGATATATCAACTTAGTCCCTCTTTTATAGGCCATAGTCATAACGCACAGCCCCACCCGACCTTGTAGGAATTCACTGGCTTATCACTAAAAGTGTACTACCTGCCTTTCATCCCGATTGCCTCATCAGTGACACTCCCCGACTTTCTAACGTTTCTGTCGTACTTCTGGTCCATCGTTCTGCAGGAGTATACATGCGCACGCGAGCCTGTACGCCCTAGGTCACGAAGGGATACTACGCGCGCGCCTACTGGGCGTCAGGACGGTGTTCATGCCGCACGGACCACAGTCTGGTCTCTGTTCGGGTTTGCAGATGCTGTGATCGTGGACTTGAATGACTGGAAGATCATTTGGCATTGCTATCCTCAGAGCCACATGCACCGGTCTATATGTAGTCCCTACACGCGTAGGCGGTGTCCCGAGATCTATCCCCCAGATATGATATACCTGACACTAATGGTTTGTACTTTTGCTATCTCGTCTCTTCGTCCATTAACCTTTCAACAGATATGGCACGCATGACCCGCTTCGATCGCAGACGGAGCGCACTGAAATTGCGTACAACAGCAAGCCTGGCAGCTCGAATTGGACGAGCACATGGGCCGAACGATGGCTCTTGAACCATTTACTGGTCCGCTCTATACCATCATCCTGGTTGTGGATTGCTTGTTCTTTTTTATTTCTAGAGTGGTGGCCTGAGGGAGGATACAGACTTTGTTCAACGACATTGGGACCTGGAGAAGTTTTATGAGGTGTGACCTTTATATACTACATTGTGTGAAACGCCAATATGGCACTACTGAACTCAAATAATCCCATTTCCTGTCGGACTGTCGCGGTGACTGGAATTGCACTGAAATTGATTGCCAGACGATCCATGAAGATCCCCTGAGCGAGGAAAGCGGTTTCTGGCGTATGAGTCCGACTCGCGTCATGCTGGTAGCGGTTCCCAGCAGTTCCCTAGCGTTGGTCGTTTCCTGAATTCTGATGTGTGGACTTTGCCTCGAAGTCAGATGACAAAATGTTGCAATCTCGCCACGGGGCCCTTCGCTCAAATGCTTGCATACAAGTGCACGTCTTTCCAGTGATCATGAGCTGACATCGTACAGTGGATCCTTCAACTTGCGCCGGTTCACATGCAGTTGCTTTCTCCATTTACTGTATGGCGTTGTCCCTCAATCCTCCCGAATAAACTCTCCAGCGCCTCCACTCCATTTATTTCCAGAATGCCAATACACAAGCAAGGTTCTCAGCCGGCGCTTCCCGAGTGATTTCATGACCGCGACAATAAGACGTGTAATGTCACACTCGGGAATTGCCACCTGCAGCGGCAGGAAACCTTGCTTGAAATATTATGTATGTGGCGAAGGAGGTACCCAGTGGATGGGATGTCCAAAAGTACTCAAGTAGGTAACTAAGTAGAACGGCGATTATATTGTTGTGACGACTTGGAACAAACTGCTACAAAAGCACTGTTGAGAAACGGGGCACTACACATATGTCGCGCGACTCTGTACGACACTTGTCACTAAACAAATGGCAATAGTTGGATTGGGACACATAACAATGTTCTGCAGTGAGTAGCTCAAGCTAGACGAATCACAACGTCACCCCGCGGCAATGTACCACACAGGCCTTCGTCTGCAGCACTATCATCGAAATTGTGTCGAGTCGGTGATGAACAGCTCCGTGGGCCGTCGTCGTATACAATGAGAATGGTAGCGATTAAGCCCTTGGTCTGAGTTGGTCTGAGTTGATTTCACAGCGAAGACGTCTTCGATTGAGTAACGGGTTGAGCCCCGATACCGCGTAGGCTCGAGGGGAACCAAAGTTGTCCGATTTCATTGCAGTTAACTGACAGTATGTATGTATTATCGCTTGAAACATGAATATTGCTTGAAGCTGAGATCAACAGGGGTACTTACGCAGTGACAAGATTTCGGAGCAAATGGGCACTTCGTCATGATGGTCTTCTGAAAGCGGGCGATCCGAAAGGTGGCTCCGTTGATGGCGTCGTTCGTTCAAACGCAATGAGCCTGAGGGAGATCAAGAGCTAGCAGATCAGTGGTCGTCCATCTCTTAATATTGCAGAGGAATATGGGTTGGCCCTCTGTTATCATCGAAGCAGTCGTTGAGAATATGTGCTGAGTTAGAAGGACCTCAGTATCGCGAACGGTGCCCGTAGAACGAAAGTGGAGAGTATCCTTGATTCGCAGGAGCCACCAAGACTGGAAGACGAGTCCGTCGTGCATCGGAAGTTCCTGCACTTGCACATCCTCGTGAAGATGGAAAGGACACGAACATCGCAATTGACAGGTCTGGAGGAAGGGGTCATACGGATCCAGTCATGGCAGAGAATTCGAACTACGTGACTCTCAGTAAGTGGAAAGACCAGAAGGAATGGCTGACATACAAGCACGTGTGAAGGCTTGCCGTGTCGTTATCGTCGGCGATGCGGTCGACGAGGGTGGTCATTACTTCCCGGGGCGGCGGGCTAATCTTGATGGTGGACTGGAGTACTAGAGCTCGGTTGTTGAGATAAGGCGATGTTTTCACAGGGCTACTCACTAGAATTGTTGCAGGAAGATGACCGTTTGAAGAGATGAACAAAGACACAATGAATTGGTGGGCAAGATAAAAAGACTTAGACGAAGAGGCAAAAAGGACCGGGGTAACAGATGCCGCCGGTTTGTAGTCCCGGCGGCTAATTTCAACGCAAGGTGATGTTCCGAGAAAACCTCCCTCTTCCGCGACCCCCACCATGGCTGGAAAAACGCATTGATTGCGAAGCTTTTGCTGCATCCCAATGGTTTTGATAACCAGGGAGATATGTAACTGCACCAGCCAAATGAGTGTACAGTACCGGAAGTGAGGTATGCCTCTAAGCAAAAGAGCTGCTCTTGTTATATTCCCTCTCCCACCAAACTGGAATGCATCGAACTTCGAGGTAATGTTATCACTCTCTGTTCTATGCGCCCTCTTACAGCGACAAGCAGGGGGAGACGCGGCCTCCGTCGCAAGTCTCACATGTCCTCCGACCCATTCATTGTAGCTGCCGCGCGTTCACTAGACCTCAGCAAGCAGTACCTATATGCAGCAGGAGAGGTTTCGCAAAGGATTCTTGCTCGGTACATTGGGGAAACAGAGCAAAGTTGTTGGTGAGATCATCCAAAGTTCTGGCAGCCTCGGATCCTGTCCTTTCGTGCGCCGCCAGCAGTCATACATAACGCGCCCTCGACGAACCCCATGCCCTTCGAAAGTACATCATGGGCATCGCCAAGTGTATCCTTTGCCATTTCCCCCGTCTCCCTCGTAGTCCCTTCCCCGCGAGTATTTTGAACGCAAGCTATTTCTCCTGTCGTCAAGGGGCAGACCTTTGTCATTCCCCGCAATCACTCCGCAAGCCTCTCCTCCACGTCAACCAATGCATACCACAGCGTACCCCCACCTAGTCCCAATAAGTTTTACTACAACTCCCCCGAGGTGGACGTTGAAATGATAGTCGGAGATGACTATGGTAGTGGTGTCTACATAGGTAGCTACTGGCGTGTAGCCGATCTCGATGCCACATCCCCATCGCAGCGAAACAACAACTTACCCCCAGTCGACCCAGGCGATCTCCCTCCACCACATGTCTTAGCCACCCTTCTAGATATGTACTATCAACATGTCCACCCGTCATATCCACATCTCCCCCCGTGCCGTACCACCCGCGCCGGAATCTCAGCGCTCCGATCATACCTAAATGTCATAGTACCCCGGGATCGATTGTCCCCACGGGCCCCGGGACAGTTGGAGCTGCGGCGCCAGTGTCTACAGCCGAGTTGAGGAGCTATCTGTCCACGCCAGCGATGAGCTTGCGGTCATCGAGGAAGATCTTGAGGTTGGAAGGATGTGTGCAACGAAACTGGTCGCGAATTGCAGCGCAGTGTGAGCATTATTATTCACTGCAGTCTTCAATGATATTCACAGTTCACTGTAGAGATTTCGACATAGTTTCTTCCAGATTTTGTTCTCGCCGACGTGAACGCGAGCGTCTTTTTCAGCTTCGTGACTAGCGGCGCTGCGGAATGGGTGCTCAAGGCGTATTATTGCCGCCCAATACATCCTTGAGCTTGTATCTTTTATCCTGCAAGCTACAAGGATGGTTGACGCTACCGCCATGTATGGGCTCGTCATGTACTACGGCGCACTCGGTATAACGTCCGCATTTGTCCGGTCTCCATTCAACTGCTGTGTAGAAATTTGGCGTCGGATGACAAATTGCAAACTGTACGCGGCGTTCTCATTGACGCATCTCTTTAACTCACATTGTGCTGCAGATCCTCATCGTCGTCATTAACGAGAACCTTGATGTCGCGGAAGAGTCAAAGCAGAGCAAGCAGGTCACGAACTATTACGCGACTCCTACCCTCGTCGCCATCCTCGGCGCTGATGACGAATGGGCGATGATTAAGTCGAGGATGACGAGGCACTTGACGCCAGGCATCAGGCTCTGTACATCAACACAGGTTTAGACAGTGGGAAGTTTCTTGTACCCTCACTCTGATTTTCCAAGAGGAAGGAAGGAGGGTGCAGTGAGGACGTCATCGTTGCCCTTGTTTGGTTTTACGGAAGGAGATTGTAAGAGCTGCTCCTACTGTTACCCCCGCTCATTTGAAGATAACGTCTTGGTTCAGCTCGTATTTGTCAAGTTTTCCTTTGCGAGTCACCCCCCAGCCATTCCTAAACGACTTCACCCATCCTCCCTTATCACGTTGACTGACACAGTTTGACCGCCAACTTGTTTTCTCGCGCGTGGTCAGTATGATCGCGGGGTGACGCGTAGCAGGGGAAGGTTCTGCTGTACAAACATTTTCGTACAGGCGACTCATGTCGCTGGATTAGGGCCATGCTATCATCGAGAACCTGCCGTCCAAAAGAATGCGCACCCAGTACCCCCGAACCAAAACTGTGCGACTGCCACCCCGTGTTGAAATTTGGTTTGGTCGTCCTTGTTGATTTTACGACTGAGGGTGCTTGCGTTACAATCACTGCTGCTGAAGGCAAGCCTCAAGGCAGTTTATGTGAGCTCGAAGGAATGAGTGTGCTGATGTTCACTACTACTTGAATCAGCACTGGCCAATGCTTGAAGTCGACGCAGAAAGAAATCACGATGATTAAACATGAGTTATAGTTGCAACTGTCAAGCTTCTAAGCTGAGTGTCCTTTTAGTCCTTACTGATCAAGAGCAGTATGCTCTTGGTTTGCGAGTGTTTAAGCTAAGGGGCTCAACTGTCGTTCTTGTCATACATTTGAAATGGGTAGACTTCTATGAGGTGGTGAAGAGGATTTTGACAAAGAAGCACTGAGAGAGGCAATGATGATCCTCTACATGGATGGGTTGGCATTCAAAGGTGGTGTTGGGGTGGTGGGTGGAGGAATTCTGCAAGCGCCTCAAGTTAGTAATGATAACAAGGAAGATGCTGCAACTGGAGATCAGGTGAATTCCCAGACACAGAGGAGTGACAGGGAATGGGCGTGCGGACGAGGAGGCGAAGGCAGCATCGCAGAGGAAGAGCCTACCAGTAAACAAAACTCCCGATCAGCATGTCGGCACCAATAGCGAGGTTCATCAAGACAAGGGATACTTGGGCGCGCGAATGGTCTTCATCACCAGAGTCACGCTTCACAAGATTCTGGATGCGATCCCGCCGGGGCCGAAAGTAGAGCGGATGTACAAGCTACTCTCACGATCTGAAGCAAGCACCCTCACGCAGCTCCGTACTTCACACATCCGACTGAACGCTCATTTGTTTCGCATACGCAACGCAGACAGCCCACTATGCCAACGATGCGGAGTGTTGGAGACAGTGAGCAACTTCATCATGTCTGGCCGGAGATACACCACGGAACGCGACGCTCTGAGATGCTCGGTCAAGAAGCAGCTTCTGGCGGTCGGGTCCCCTCACATTACCGCGACTGAAGCGACGGAGCGCCTATTGAACTGACAACCTCCCTCGTTTGGATGTAGGCTGGGATGTGCCTCAGGCACACGAGGGGGAGGTGGCAGCCGCCAGTCGGAGTCCCTCCCGCCTCCACGGCGGAGGGAAGTACAACTTGGTTGATCTTGAAAGCATGTCTAACTCTGTTCCAACAAGCAACTGGCCGAGTAGCTCGAAAACCGGAGAAACCCACCTCATACCTCTCGACAATACCCCCTTCACCTATACCGAGGCTGATCAAAGCCTCCGGACAAACCCAATCTCTCTCGCTTCAGAAACAACGCCACGCGACGAACAGGAGGAAAGTCAATAATCGCGCTCGCAAAGCACAGATGGACAGATATATGATGGATACATGAACGGAGTTACTATCGGAAAGAGATCGCTCTCCCCTTGGTCAACCTTTACCGCATCCTCCAACTCCATCGAGACGTCCACTTCCAACATGACCCGTCTGAACTCCTCCCTCTCCTTGGCTGCTCGCACAGGACTTCCCGTGATCCCTTGAGCAGTGCTCCGTAGATCTACAGATGGCGCATGCGTGGAGGAACATACCGCCTGTGTAATAAGAGGAGATTACTTTGAGGAATGCGGCGATGCGGCCGCGAATCCTCTGCGTCAGAGTGAGCAAATGCGTGAGTAGACAGTGATTTGGTACCCTGGAGCCTCGTTCTCTCCTTCAAGCTGGGTGTCGCATTGATAATGGTTTCTAGCGGCGGAAGGCAGCTTTTCGGAGTCATTGATGGCTGGAAGCAGCAGCGCGGCGATGTCGGAGGGTGGGCGCGCAGTGGGGAAGGAGCTGGTGGCAGCTGTACGACAATATTTGTTTTGATTGATTGCTTCCCGTTGATGGTGCACAGCCCCGACAGGGGATATGATGCACCTCTAGTGGCGCTCTACATCTCTACCGCCCATTGTATCGTAAAGAGGTCCGTGAGGAGGAGCTGAGGAAAGCGGGAGCGCTTCACCTCTTCGAAGACATCCCAATGGGTATGAAGAGAAGGATTTTCGCTGAATTCGACCTAGACAAGGACATATGTCCTACCAAACCACGCTAAAGAACCGAAATATTTGCATGCACTCTACTCAGTACTTGGCTTCAATTGATGTCCTCCTTGTCCTCAGACTGTTCATCATCTTCATCAACGTACTCACATTCCTCACCACCCGCTGGACGAGCTCAATCCCAATCTTCAGTAGCATCCTCGTCTTCCTCCACGCCTTCTAGTCCTTCCGCGCTCTCTGCGTCCTGCTCCAGCTGCTCCAATTTTGCGATCATCTTCAGTGGGCTCTGCGGCATTGTACCGATCCCCGTACATCTCCTGAAACTTTTTCGTAAGCGAGTAAGTCTTTTGTTGGCCTATGCGCCGTGTATTGCATAAACGTGTCGCTGTTTGCAAATCTACAAGTTTGTTAGAACCAAAGAACAAGAAATATTTAATAAACGTACTGATTGAAATCAAGTGTGCCGGCATCCACAAGCGGGAACGGTTCGTAGTTTGCTGCAAGTATGGCAAGAAGAGTTGACAAGGAAGTCTTTAAAGGACGGCAGAGAGCAAGTCGGAAGCTGTAAAGTTCTAGTGAGGCCAGCTCAATCTGGTCTAGGTCTAGAAAAAGGATTAGGCAAAATGCTGATGGAAAAAAGCACCAGATGCCGAAGAGCAGGCCAAATAAAATAAGTACCTGAGCAAACGTACCACGTTTGTCTGACCTGGCAGCCACAGATAACATGGAATCGTCTCGTACGGAAAGATCATCTCCAGGCGCCGTGAATTCGGTAGCGACAATGGTACACAGGCTGCTGTTGGACGTCAGAGCGTAACCAGCTCAACTGCCTTATTTGGGAATAACGCGGGTAACGCCGTTCGGCAGAGCCCGCAGTGACAAGCTCGGTGTGAGAGGTCAAGACGTCCCTCAAGATCATGTTTTTCATTTGCATTGAACCCTCCAGAATGAGACGTCCCACCCCATCTGACAGGTACTCCATACATTCCATGAACTCTCTAAGAACGATGGCATCTACGGGTGGAGGCTGCCATGGAGCAGCGTATCTATGGGGTGTGGATTGCGCGGGCGCAATCCGGTCCAGAGTAAAATATATAAAATTTGAACACAGGCTACAGCGTGGAGTTGAATCTGAGAAGGCAGAGAAAGAACATACCTGTTCCTGCATTACACA
The DNA here is from genome assembly GCA_003314085.1 of Hymenopellis raphanipes. Classification (NCBI taxonomy): domain Eukaryota; kingdom Fungi; phylum Basidiomycota; class Agaricomycetes; order Agaricales; family Physalacriaceae; genus Hymenopellis; species Hymenopellis raphanipes. The sequence continues at coordinate 11,953 of QLPD01004905.1, forward strand.
TTAGCAAACGTGGTACGTCAGCTCAGGCCTCAGGTATTTTATTTGGCCGGCTCTTCATCTCTCTCAAGGAGACTTGGGACCAAAAGTCCCGGACCTAAGAAAGATCTTACTTAATCTCGCTAGCAGCAAAGAGCGGTTTCAGCGCATACTCCTGTTGAAGCTTGTCGAAGATGCATCAGCACCTTGATCGTTGCCACAATCGCGAAGTTGCGCCAGAACTTGAGATCAGATAGTGTACCACTCTCGAAATTGACGGCCGTGGATGGAAAGACCTCTTTGACCAAATCAAGCATCACAATACTTCAGATGGATTGAGCTTATGTGTAAGAAAATGAGTCTAGTTTGATTTCAACTTGGAACTCAGTGTGATTCGGCGTCCAAAATGATCGAGATGGAGAAGCGTCTTCAACAGAAGCAGCGGCAGCGCTAGGAGCGAGAGCAGTGACAGGAGTAAGAGCGGCTGCGGCCACGAGGTTAAAGTCTTGGAAGAGACGGTCCTGAATCTCGATGGGACGCATGGGAGGCTCGAACTGTGGGCGAGGAGCTTCGCACGCTGTTCCTCAGCTCCCGAAGTCTCCTGGTTCCTTTTCTTCAGAACCTTGTCTGGTCGTAGATGATCTGGGCATATGTACCCCTAGGTGACTCTGAGTAGTTGGCAATAAGGTTAGGAACCAGCCAAGCGGGGTTGATCTTGCTAGGGCAAATGAGTGAGATAGAATCTTCATCAAGTCATTGAAAAGCTTACATGCTCGGAAAGGCATCTGCCCAAAGGTAACGCGAGTGGAAACGTACCTCAAGGAAATAACCGCGCTCGAGAACGATGTATCCTTGAGCTTTTTGCTGTGCGTCGGCCTTCTCGTACGACGACTTGATGCTTTCGTCGAGCATCGCCTTGACTTGATCCTCGGTGATTTTGGCGGCCTACTATACGACGCGTAAGGATACAGGGAATGAAAAGCTCTGTAAAACTAACCTCCTTGAGATCAATCTCCTCGATCTTGAGTTAGTTTAAGACGTTGGACATTGTCTGCAGCTCTCCAGCACAAATAAATTGTTGTCCCTAAGAGACGAGGTAGATGATTCGAAGGAGAAGAACATAATCATACCTCGACGTCGTAGTTGACGATTTG